>VZTN01026777.1:60637-93207 GCA_013400515.1 Erpornis zantholeuca | reverse complement strand
AAGCTTTTCTGAAATGAAACCCCCTGCCTTTCATTCATCTGCTAGATGTGTAACCTTTTCATGAAAGGATACTTAAATAAGTAAGGCATGACTTTTCCTTCACAAACCCATGTTTGCTTTGGCCAACAACTGCGCTCTGAAGTGCTTTTAAATAACTCCCAGAATAAACTTCTCCATAATTTTACCAGACACTGAACGGAGACTGACAGGCCTGTAATTGCCAGGGTCTTCTTTCTTGCCCTTCTTAAAAATAGGAATAATATTTGCTAGCTTCCTGTTGACTGAGACCTCTTCAGATTCACAGGACTGTTGATAAATAATGAGGTCCTGCAATACCATCAGCCATCTCCTTCAGTATCCTGTGATGAATCCCATTGAGCCATAGACTTCTGTGCATTCGTCTGCAGCAGAAAATTCAGTACAAGTTCAGAGCTGGCTGGGAGCTCTAAAACTCCCACAGCTGTGGTCCTCCACCTGAAGCTCCAGAAGTCACAAGGCCCTCCATTCATGTTAGAGACAGATGTGAAGAAGGAATGAAATATCTCTGCTTTATCTTCATCTCTCGTTGTGAGGTGACCTACCTCCCCATGCAATGAACAACATTTTTGCTCTTAAAATACAAATACTTTAAAGAGCCTTTCTGCCATCTACCATAGTATGTCTGTGTTCAGCTCCAGCTGAGCTTTAGCCATGTGAATTTTCTCTCTACACATCTCAGTATTCCTCCTGCGTAGCCTAAATTTTCTTCCAAAGAAGAAATATAAGACCATACAAATCTTTTTCCTCTGAGTTCCAGAAAGAAATTCCTGTCCAGCCAAGCTGAACTTTTGCCTTGCTTGCTTGAATTTTTACACATACTTCTGCTCCTGCATTCTCAAAAATAGCTCTTAAAACTGATCAACATTTATGGACTCCAATGTCCTTGAAAACCAATCCCCAAAGGACTTTACTAACTAGTTTTTTTAGCAGTCTAAAGTCTGCTTTTCCAGAAGCCATGGTAGTTGCTCTGCTGACACTTTTCTACATACCACCGCAGTCTTTAAACTTAAACATTTTATGATCGCATTGGGCAAGTCAGCCACTGATCATCACAGCACCCACAAGACCATTTTTAGTTACAAACAGTACATCTAGGAAATTGAATTTGTCCATAAGAACAACTGATCTAGAGATTTCCCTTAACTCTTGACAGAATAATCATACATTACTGTCATCATCCTGGCTGGGTGACCTGTAGTAGACCCCCAGAATTACTTCCACTTTGCTGTTTTGTTAGTTTTTCTGCTATTCTTTACCCAGAAAGTCTCAACATGTCATCCTCAATTGCAAGTGCTGTAAAGTCCAACCCCTGCTTTACACAGAGTGCTACCCCTCCACCTCAGCTGCCCTGCCTACCTCTACTGAAGAGCCTGTTGCTGTCCATTGCAGTATTCCAGTCACAGGACTCTTCCTACCAAGGTTCACTTATACCACTGAGATAATTACATTCTCCTCTTCAGCAAAGAATTTGGCTGGGGGAGAAGGAGAAGATAATCAAGACTGATTTTGAAGGCTGGCAATTGATCCTAAAATAAAGACTGCTAGCTCAAAGAGTAGAAGGGCCGTGGGAGCTGGGGAAGAGTCCTGGTTATGGAGAGATGCTTTGCAGTGTGTCTGGGGTGGGACGTCTGTATGACCTTCCTGCTGCATCTGTGGAACCTTGCAGAGGGAGGACTGACCCAGGGGTAGAAAAGCAGCTTTTACACTATAAAATAATCCCCTTTCCCTAAGGTTTCTCTCATGCACTTCCAATGAGACATGACCAACTAATGAAAGACACTACAGATCTTTTACTTTAATGGCCATTTCACCTGATTAGTCTATCTTCTTTCTTGGTACTTTCCACATTTTCCCCCTAGTTCACTGAGAGACCTTGTCATGTCTAGGAAGAATTTATTTTCCTTTCTTGAGCCACAAGCAGTTGCAGAATATTTCATTTTCAATGGTGTTGACTCAGACTGAATGCAGACTTGCAAACTCGGCAAACAGCAGTTTGGAACCCTTAATACCCTCAGCATTTTCAAGACATTTTGCAGGTATTGTGCTCTAAAATAATGTTTACAGTGGTGCATACTCTATAGTTCTCTTGCTTACAGTCTCTCTCATGATTTTCCTTTACAGTAGTACTTGTAGAGGGTTCCAAAAAAGTAGGGATAAGCTGTGTCTCAAGTAATTCTTCAAAGCTGTGGACAAGATGTTACCTAAAAGGGAGATTGCTTATATCCAGGTTACAGTGACAAGGTATGGCCATTATCAATTCCTAAGGTAAGAAGATTAGTACATTGAGTAAAGGGATAAGTTGTTCTCTATTCTCACAGAGAACGGAGAACTAGAAATGTGTTTTAAAAGCCACAAGGGGAATTTAATCCATGAAGATATTAAGAGAAACTTTCTAGTGGCAAATAAAGTTCTGCTTATGCCACTTGTGTTTAGAATTCTCCAGATGGTCCTGCAGCCCTCAAACCAAACTCAAGCAAAGCCCTCACTTTCTGGATCCTGAATGAGTGCAACAGCAGCTTCTTTCTTCCTGAGCAGAAGTCTACCCTGATTTTCCATAGGACCACTCAGGCAATTGCACAAACCAAATAGTGTATTAGGATTAACAAAGCTGTGAAAGAGCATAGAAAGCTATGTTGCAATTATTCACTCCGTGCTGTGCATCAGCTTTGTGTGCTAATCAGGAGAATATTAAGTTTATGTATTTCATGTTAATGATGATTATGCAAGAGGACAATTTGATTAATGTTAGAAACCTAGTTTTGCCAGGTGATCTACTTACTTAGGAAATAAATAACCAGAACCTAATAGCCTTGGGGCAGGTTTAATTCATTCTTGTAGAAAAATGTTTTAATCCTGATTACTGGTAGTCAAAATAATAATCATGTTACATAGAGTTCACAAACTTGCTGTCAAAGCAAACAGGATTGTAATTAAAGACTATCCTTTCAGGGAATTTTATGACATATCATAATGAACATAATTAAACTTCTTGGGGGAAGTTGGATACTTAAGTTGTGTTAGAATTAGCCTGTGAAATATCAAAAATGCTTCAGCTGAGGTATGAAAAGAACTTTGGATCTGTGACAACTGGAAACAAGTGAGACTTGTATAAAAATTTTATTTTCCCTGGTATTTCTCCTATCCCTCTTGTCAAATCAGAGGAGAAAACAGTCGTTTCTCTGGGTGTCTTCCCATCAAGAGAATAATGTGTGTTGGGAAAAAGTGTAAACACTGACAGTTCATGCTGCCTTGCTACTGAAAAATTCAAGCTTCAGCCAATCCACAACTTCACTGGAAAGCCATTTCAAATGAGATTCTTACTTGGTCTCATCTCTTTGAGACTCCCAAGTGCTTAAAAATGGACCTAAAAGGGATCTTGAGAGACCACCTCTATCATTCACCTTGAACAGACACCTTTTTAAGGCGTAATACCTTTTCCGCCTGTGCTGTCACAAAAGCTGGAAAAATCTTTCTTACTACAATACAGAAAAAGACACCAGTCAGTTTCTGGTCCTTGAACTGATACCTGATATAAGCTGCTAGATGCAAGTCTGGCTAAGACTAGCCTACCACCTCAAGAATGAAAGTGTTGTGAGAAACACAAGAAGGAATGGCTTCTTTGAGGAGGGAGAATTAAAGTCTGAAGTTCAAGGAAGTTTTCTTTGCTTGTTTTGTTTTAATAAGTAGGATTAAAAAAACCCCTTCTGTAGATGAAAAGAGCATTGCAGAAGAATGAGCCAAGCCCCCTGGAGAGGCTGGCTGTCAGATTTGTCTTGCTGTTCAGCAGATACTCACAGCCAGATCTATGGAAAGCAGGCTTTCCACTACAGACTGTTGTGTATCTGTCACTCACAAAGAACTGCCAGAGGTCGCTGAGCCAGCAAGCTCTATGGGTTTCTCTCCTCAGTCTCGCACAGACCATGAACAAAAGTGTGTGATGGGAAAACTGAAGATAACTGTGTCCATATCAGAACTTCTGTGTCTTGCCGTTCCTCAGCAGCGACTGAGCAATGTGCAGAAAATCCAGAGTTCTCATATTGCATGCCTTTTAGGAGGTTGTGATCTCGTTCCTAATAGGCTGCTTTTCCAGTTAAAAATGAAATCAGCTTCTCATCTGAACTGTGCTATTTAAGATTTCCTGGGTTTTTTTTGTCTTTTCATTGTTGAGGGAACTTCTTGTCACACAGAGAAATTAGCAGAAAAAATACATAGTACATATAAATTTCTGCTTTCAGTCTACAAGATAGTGTCTAATTATTCTGCAACTTTTTTTAATAGTCACACTTACTAGTAGGCTTACATAAACAGAAGATTAACCACAGTATGGAGATCTATTTCCGTATCAATTCAGAATGGTTAATGGTCTTAAGTCACAAAAATGTAGGCTAAGATTTGCATAGCCCCTCTAGCTCTTAAATGAAAACATTTAAGCTCCAATGAGAGTCCCAGCCACATGTATTGAGTATGAAAGATAAGGGACACTAATCTTGAAAATGTAATTAATAATCTAGTTTGGATTAATTAGTTGTACATTACCCAAAAAAGCATATTTAGTGTAATGACACTGTAATTGGAGTTTGACTCCTTTGTAATCACATCCTGTCATCTGATGCAAAGTGCTGGCTCATCTTCAAAGCCCTTTTCAAATACAAATTTTACAATAGATCTGATGTTGCTAGAAGCCTGGGCTTTCTACTCAGTTTTTGTCTAGCAAAACCATTATCTGCATTGCATTCTGTGTCTCCTAGGATCTCCAGTACTAAAATGATTAAATTACCATGCTGGTTTGCCAGAGCTTCAGCCTGAATGAGGCCCAGCTGTTTCAAGCTGTAGTCCAGCAATGTAAGAGCTTTGGCACTGGGAAGGGTGGAGAAGGACACCTTTCTGTTGGCACAGTGTTTTTGTGAATGCTCATGGTGCTCTACAGGGGAGGAGCAGCAAGCTGGAGTGAGCTCCCTCTTATAGTATAACTGGACTTGCAGGGATTCTGGGAATCAGCAATCCAAGCAGGAAAACTGCTCTGTTCAGGAAAGGCTGAGACCCCTTGCTGCAGTTGTCAACCTGCTTCTCCAAAAGGGCAACAAAGCAGTGGTCTGTGCAGTGTAGGGCTGGTTTGAACAGGCTGCTGGCCCTCTCTTTAAATGGAAATGGGAGTGCTACTAGTCTGAGACAAAGTGCCTGTACCAGGTCCGGTTGCTCCTGCCAAGACCTGTTGAGCACAGGTCTCTATGGAGCTGATAAGGAGACCAGGATACATTTTATTGTCATGGGTTCTGAGTAGCCTGAAAGAGCTGTAATTCTCAACATTTCCCCTATTCACAACCCTGTAGAATGTAAATACATTGATATTTTGTTTGACTTTCCATAGGAATTGTTCAAAGGACCAAACTACATTTCAATTCACTCTTAAAACTACTTTCTTAGTCACAGCTTGTGAGTACCTTTTGAGTATATCTTTGTTTTTCACATTTGAATCAAGTCCAGACAGAGTAGTACCCATGAATCAGGGGAATCCTTGTAAATGGAACATGATTCTGGCTTCACGTGCTTAGTATCTTGATCTTCTGCAAGCTGTTGACATTCCTGAAGGATGGGACGCCATCCAGAGGGAATAGAGAAGCTCTAGAAGTGGACATGTGGGAATCTCACAAGGTTTAACAAGAGCAACTTCAGGGTACTGCATTTGGGTCAGGGTACCAACACAGGTACCAGCACAGGTTGGGGATGAACAGATGCAGAGCAGTGCTGTGAGAAGGCCTTGGGGGTGCTGGGGATGAGAGGCTGGACATGACCCAGCCATGAGCACTCCCAGCCCAGAGAGCCAAACGTGTCCTGGGCTGCATCCAAAGCAGCATGGGCAGCAGGGCAGGGAGGGGATTCTGCCCCTCTGCTCTGCTCTGGTGAGAGCCCACCTGGAACTGCATCCAACCCTGGGGTCCCAGCACAGGAAGGACAGGGATCTGATGGAGCAAGTCCAGAGGAGGCCACCAAGATGATCAAAGGGGTGGATCACCTCTTATATGAAGAAAGGCTGAGAGAGCTGGGATTGTTCAGTCTTGAAAAGAGAAGGCTTTGGGGTGACCTTATTGTGGCCTTTCAGTCCCTGAAGACAACTTAAAAAAAAGATGGAGAGGGACTATGGATGAAGAGGATGAAGAGGAATGGCTTCAAATTGTAAGAGAGTAAGTTTAGATTAGGTTTTAGGGTGCTGAGGCACTGGAACACATTGTCCAGGGAAGTTGTGGATGCCCCACCCCTGGAGGTGTTCAAGGCTAGGCTGGATGGAGCTCTGAGCAACCTACTTTAAGGTGTCCCAGCAGGAGTTTTTAACTAGATGATTTTCAAGGTCCGCTTCGAACCCAAACCATTCTATGATTCTATGAAGCCAGACTCTAATCTGGAACATGCTTTGAAACATGAAATATGAAACATCCTCACAGTCCTTCTTCCACACCAATGAACTGCTTTGGAGAGCCATTGAACATCTCTGTCTATGGGAAAGAAAGTCTGATGGATGATGCTACATAAAAATTGATGTGTTCGTTCTAGAGCAGGATGCTGGCAAAATGCACTGCAGTTGTTATGAAGGGGAAGAAGGGAGTAGTCCTTATTTACAAGATATTGTTTTGAAAAATATTTTTTGTCTTTGTGTGACATGACAGAATGAGGTAGGAAACACTGCTGTGTCCAGCCCTGTGTCCAATAACACAATGGAAGCATACACACGGATAAATCTGTCAGGGACAAAACATAGCACTTAGGAATGTAGGATTTCTGCAGAGGGTTGCATACAGAAGGGATTGCCTGTGCCAGGTTCTTTCTCATTGCAGTGGTGTTTACGCCATTGTAAATTGGTTTGTTGTGACTAGCAAACACCTACTTGGTAAGTGCTAAACTTAAAAGCTTCACTTAAAGACAATTTGAGCCTCTTACTGTGCTTGGTGAGTTGGAGGTGAGTAGGGAAACAGAATACTTTGTCATTGTCTGGAGAAGGGGACAAGGACTGAAATCTCTCTCCTTGAAGCCACCTGTGTAACACAAAGTATTGGAAAGTATAAACATGGGAATTGAGGAAGTAGTGTGGATACTGGGAATGGAGAAGTGGGCAACTGAGGCTTTTGACTTCTGTCACACCCCTTAGGAATAGAGGTACTGCTGCCCAATTGCCTAGAGTGTCCTACTGCCCGTGGACAGCAGCTCCAGTGCAGTCCAGCTGCCTTCCTGGATGTTCACTATGGCATGCCAAAAAGCAGTGGTAATCAAGAAAGTCTGTTTCTGTCCCAGAAGCAAGCTGTTCAATTTCTTGATAAAACCCTGTACTGTGGATTAACCCCCACAACTTCGTGCTTGCTCACTCTGCCCCCAATAGGATGGGAAAGGGAATCCAAATAATAAAAGTGATAAAACTCATGGGTTGAGTTAAAGAGAGTTTAATAGCAAAAGCACAAATTGGGTGATCAAGCAAAGCAAAATAAGAAATTCTTTCACTACTTCCCATCTGCAATTACTCAGCCATTTCCAGAAAAGCAGGACTTTGACATTTGTAACAGCTAGTTGGGATGATGAATGCCATAACTCTAAAAATCCCCCCTTCTTCCTTCTTTTCCCTAGATATTTTTGCTTTATGTGGGGTGTGGAATATCCCTTTGGTCACTGGGATCAGCTGTCCCAGATGTATTGCCTTCCAGCTTCCTGTGCACTCCCAGCCTGCTCACTTGTGGGGTGGCATGAGAACAGAAAAGGCCTTGAAGGTTGTTGTGAATGGGTGGTTAAGATTGCTTGAAGAAACCCTGTCAAAGGCCCCAGTAAAAGCAATTTTATTACAAATTTTTGAAAGTATGACGAAGTTCTATGGCAAGGTTCACTCTGGTACCACACAGCTAAAGCACACAAAGGAGAGCTGGATTGGAGTCAGCCTGGAATGATGCACAGCAGGGACTGGGGATGCAAAAGGGTGAGGATGGAGAATGTAAGGGTGCAGAGGGGCAAGGGAGACCCTTCCACTGAGTCACAAGATTCAGAATGGACCCCTTGCCAAACTTACCCTTGGAATTGCTTAGTGCTTTATGTCTAAAGGATTTGGCAGCACTTAATTGTTGACTGATTTACAGAATGATTCTGTAAGATTTATTATAACTCCAACAGAAACTTAATTTTGAATCTAGGATGGCAACATTGGTGCTACACTTGGTATAAAGTATTGCTAGTACTTATAAAGTCAGTTTTCACACAAACACAGGAGTACATTCAAATACTGGGGGGGTGTGTGTGCGTATGTACAAAGCACCTGTTACAAACTCCCCAAGTCCAGTGAAATCCACACCCTGGATGCCTCTGCAGCTCTGTGGGTGAAGGCTGAGCCTCGAGGAGAGGGCACCAGGCCAAGCCCCACTGGCAGTTTAAGTTCTCAAGCCTGTGTGTTGATGAGCACTGGAGCACATCCTGCTCCAAGGGAGGTGCTGGCACAGCCACTGGGGCCAAAGGACCTCAAAGGGGACCTCTGGGACCCCTGCTCATAGGGGTGTGAGAGGCTTGGCTTTAGTCTTCCATCCATTTCCATCCTGGACTCAATCCAGTAATTTTCCTCAGAAGTCCAGTAACGATAATATTATTTCACTCCAGCTGTGATTCAGACAAAAAAAAGTATCCAAGGCTATTAATTAGAAAACAGAACTTCGTTAGGCAACAGAAGTTCTGGGCAGGCAGTGTTATTGATATGCTCAAGGGGAGCTTATCGATCTGGCAGCCATTAGATAGGACCAAGGCTTAACAATAATTCCTGACAACATAGACCAGCCTGTGGAGATGAGGGGGAATGATCACAACACTTTGCAAGCAGTGCTCAGCAATAACTAAAACACTCCGATCTTACCAATGCTTTTTTTGGTCACAATTCTAAAATATAGGACCACATGAGCTCCTATAAGGAAAATTAATTCCATCACAGCCAAATCCAGTACTCCCTACTTGCTTTCTTGCCCATCTCTGTGGGGCTACAGATGGGTAAAACCATAACTCACCATAGCAAGAGTGGCTTTAACAAATGAAGGGGTCCATTGGCTGGGCTGCTTGGAAAGGATGTTTGACCCTTGTGTTTTCCTAATTGGCACCAATGGTAATTCTAACAGAGTTGCATGGTCTGGTTTCAATTGGAAAGTGGCATTGATAATACTTTCTTTTCCTGCACTAACTTTTAGTTGGCTTTTATGCTTTCAGGTAGAGAGAAGGGCACTGGAGTGGAGAAGAGTGTCTGTGGAGGACTACACAGATCCTGTGGATCAGGTATCCACAGTGGAGCCCACTGAGAACACCACACTGCAGCAGGTGGAGATATCCTGAAAGAACCTTCAGCCGTGAAGAGCCCACATCACAGCAGAATCTTGGCAGGAGCTGCAGCCCATGGGGAGAAGCCCACGCAGGAACTATCTATGATGCTAGGTATTAAAAATAATGAAATTTAACTTGAAAATCAGTTATATTTATGAGTTAGTGTTTGTACATCTGTGTGCATAAGATCACTTACTTGGCCCTCAGTTATATCTGCAAAGTGCTCTATTTCTTTGTCTTGTCATCCCTGTCCTGAAGTAACATCTCTCCAGTGTAATTATCCAGGTCACATTTCCAGCTTCTCTTGGGACTGTTTTCAGAGTACCTGATTGATTCCCAGCTGATATGAAGCCTCTACACATATACTTATCACTTCCAGCACCTCACAGTGCAACCTCTGCAGACATCTCCAATATTAAAATTAGAAGGCAGCAATTCCCTGCCTGTGCAGAGATGAAGGCTGAGACAAACTCAGACAAAGTACATGCTAATGTAGAGAGATTTTCTTAATGAATTGCTGGGGCTTTTACAAGTAAAAGAAACAACACAGATGGTATTCTGGCCTCACTCATAGAGTCAGAGAATATCTCAATTTGGAAAAGACCCAGAAGAAACATTGAGTCCATGTTCTTGCTCCTCACAAGTCCTAAAATCAAACCATGTAATGACTAAGAGGATTGTCTGGATGCTCTTTGAACTCTAAACACTCTCCTGGGGAGCCTATTACAGTGGTTCCCCAGATTCTCAGTAAGGAACCCTTTCCTACCAGCAAGCTGCAGCCTTGAAAAAAGAAAACAAGTTCCCTTACTGAACATGAAGGCTGGAAGTCAGTCTCATCAACCCAAAGGAACAAGTTTCTCCCACTAGAAGTTACATGAACACATATTAAAAGCTGTTTCATACTGACAAAAACCATTAATGGAGTATCACCTGCTTTCTCTGAGCCACATTCCCATAGGCCTCAAAGATTACTCTACCCACTTTGCCACTTGATTGAAACAGAAATTGTACAAGGTCATGTCAGTATCCTTGAACAAGCCTTCAGATATATAAAGTCCTAGTCCTAACTTCCCAGCTCCAAGAAGTGAAGGAATCCTGAGTTTGCTGATTACTTTGAAATAGAGCAGGGAAAAAAATCAAAGAGAACTTTTCTTTCTAGAAATAGGGTTATCTAGAAAAGTTTTCATTATAGTTATTTGCATTTTTTTATGACATACATGTGGCTATGAATGGATATTATCCTGGTTTATTCTGCTAACTCATTTATTGCAATAAATTTATGGCAAGAGAAAAGAGAAATAAGAGTTCTCACTCTTCCTGTGCTGGCTTGGTGTGACAGGAAGAAAGTGTGTGTTGGGTTCACATGTCCACATTTTGGTAGTGAGTGGATGGGAGAGGCTGCAGTGTGAGGGTGGCATCTGTGAGGAGGCTTGGGGCTGCTGTGTGCCAGACTAGTTACAGAGCAGAGCCAAGTCCCACAGCTGAGCCCCACAGCTGAACAAGGACATCTTTGGGAAAGCAGCTAGGTAAGGGCAGAAAACTCTGCATAGCAGTTTCGAGAGAGAAGAGTTGGAAAAATACGTACGAAACAGCTCTGTAAACACCAAAGGGAGAGAAAGAGGAAGGGCACTGGAGTGGAGAAGAGTGTCTGTGGAGGACTACACAGATCCTGTGGATCAGGTATCCACAGTGGAGCCCACTGAGAACACCACACTGCAGCAGGTGGAGATATCCTGAAAGAACCTTCAGCCGTGAAGAGCCCACATCACAGCAGAATCTTGGCAGGAGCTGCAGCCCATGGGGAGAAGCCCACGCAGGAACAGGTTTTCTGTCAGGAACAGGCTTTCTGGAGCCTGGGGGGAACCCACACAGGAGCAGTGTATGGAGGACTATATCTTGTGGGGAGGGACTCCATACTGAAGCAGGGGAAAAGTGAGAGCAGGAGAAAGCAGCAGAGAGGATCTGTCATGGACTGACTGTAACCCTCCTCTGTGCCATTTTCAAGAGGCAGAATTGAGAGATCAGGAGAGAACTTGATCATGAGAAGAAGAAGTAGGATAGGGGAGGGTTTTTTAGTTTTGTCTTTGTTTCTTACCATCATGTTTTATTTTTAATCAGCAATAAATTTTATTGTTTTCTCCAAGCTGATTATGTTATGCCCATGGTGATAGTTGGTAAGTGATCTCCCTCTCCTTATTTTAACTCAAGAGTTTTTACATCTAATTCTTCCCCCTGTCCTGTTAAGGAAGGCAGTGTGAGAGACTGACTGAATAGGAGTCTGGCAATCAGCCAAGGCTAACCTGCCACAAAAAGAAATACAAATACTCAGTTAGAAGATATCCAGTATTGATCTGGATTTTATCTGCTTGATAAAATCATCTTCCAGAGATGTTCAGAGTGGCAGTACTTCCTAATTTTTATGAGCACATGTTCATAAACTTCTCTATTGGTGCTTCCAGTCATATTTAGAAAAGCCTGAAGGTTCCAGATGGAAAGCAGAGGAGACAGTGTGATTTTCTGAAGAACCAGTTTTTAGCTGGGTACCATGAGATATCTCTGTCCTTCTTCTGCATGTCACTCAACCTTCTAGACATCTTAACTTTCTGCCAGCCTCCACCTCCCAATTTGTTCTTCAGATCTTTGCCTTATGGAAGAAAAAGAAGAGGCTATAAAGTCATGTGTTTGGTCTTCCTGATGACCCCTTCAACAGGAACAACAGGAAGGTAGAGAGAATTATGAAGAAACTGGCTAAGGAGAAGGTTTGTGAGTGTAAGCAGCTGGAAGAAACTCCAAAACACAGGGCTGTGCAGTGGCTGTATGCAGCTGAGGAAGTGATCCGTGTAGAGTCGCGGTGGACAATTGTGATCTGTCACAAAAGGAAGGGTGAATAGGCAACTGAACAAGGGACAGGGCAGGAGGGATTTTTCTCACACAGAGTTCAAACTTGGACTCTCTGCAATGAGACCTCCCTACTGTACATTAGAGATGTAAGCTTGGCCTAGGAGGAGGCTTGGGAAACACTTGTTTGGTGTCTAGCAAACTGTGATACAAGTAGGACTTGGTGCTTTCTTCAATTTACAGAATACACATAGATTGTTGTTAATTTTCACTTATGTAGTTGCAGGCAAAATAGTCTCCAATTTTAAGCAACAGGAGACAATATTAATAAGTTAAAATGACTCAATATGGTTTGGCCAGTATTTTAAATTAAATTCAAAACATGGGAAAGATCTCATATGTTTCCATATTTCACTTGGGATGAAATCACCATCTAAACTTTAATAAATAAGCATTTCTGGATAAAAAAACTCCAATATTTTAAGTGTGTTACCAATCTCAGGAAAGAAACTCTGCAAACAACTTACCCTTAGTGTTTCAACTCATATGATTTGTGAATTATTTGAATTTTAGATATATCGAAGCTGTGAGCTGTTTCTGAGAAAGGACAAGAGCAGCTCAGAAGTGGTATCTGGGATCCCAACTTTGCATCAGCCTTTCACCTGGCTTTTCCTTGTGGAAGAATTTTGGAAGTTGAATAGTCATAAAATTAAGTGTGGGCATATGTCAGAGCAAAACTTTCCCTTTCTCCCTGGAGGCAGCACTGACTGCTGTTTCCCAAAACCCAGGTGAGGATTTTTGTGCTCTGGAGACCTTGTCCTGGTGTTAATTGGTCTACAGGGTGTGATGATAGTCTCTCTGCTGTTTTTTTTTTCCAGGTCAAGTACCCAGCTCAGATTTAGGAACCTCTTAACATGGCTGTGACACATGCCTGGTATGAAAGAACATCTCTGTAAAATTAGTAATGCCATCAGAGCAATGCAAAGAAACCTTGAAAGAAGAATCAAGTAGAGAAAGCTGTTTTAGGGAACTCTTCCGAGCAACCCTTTTGTAGCCTTGACTTCAGCTCTGTTTTTTAGCTCTATCCCAATTAGATAGTAAGCTTTTGAAGGAGGACTAGGACCCTGTGACACTTAAGACAGAGCCCTTAGCCCCCAGATCCCAGAAATGGCCATTTATTTTTTTTTTGTTTCAATTCCCTTCCATACCAGAGGAAAATGGTGTCTCTCTGCTTTTAGAGACAGAAAAAAAGAAAATAAGCCTATAAAAGGCCACAGAAAACAGAGCCTTCATTTATAGAAAATAAATGCAATAAACTAGAGCCTTTGCAGGACTCCAGGTAATGTAGAGACAGTCATTGGTTGCTATTTCAGGTGATGTAGATGCTGTTCTGCCATTGTTATTATCAAGAAACACCCTGGCACTAATACAAAACGTAGGTAAAACCAAATCTCCTCGTGTTTTTGAAATGGAGCAGGGATGTGATTTATTGCTGTAGTACCTATACCTGCTGTTCCAATGAGGATCTTGTCAGCTTTCCTATTATAAAGCTAATTTTTAAAAAAAATTTAGCCACACTTAAATGAATGAACCCAGTAAATACTTGATCCATCAAACATGGCTTCTGTCCCAAATCTCAGGCTGTACATCCCAGGCACACTGAGCTTCCTTTAGTGCACACAACCCTGCCAGAGGTTTTAGGATGCCTGCATGCCTGGAATCCTAGCATCCCTGCTTGGTATGGAGACAAGGCTGGCTTAGGGGAGATGTTCTTGCCAGCATCAGGCAAAGTTGTCAAGATTTTATGCACTTGCTGAGAAGTTTTCTTTCTCTATACTTCTCCTTCACATACACTCTATTCTTAGGAATTAAAACCTTTTTACTTAAGATTTAAAAAAAAAGGAGGCATTTAGTTGCTTAGATTCTCCACATTTACAGAATTCAGGAGACGCTATTTCTAAAACAGCTTTCTGAAAAGATCTTTGAAAACAAGTACAAAAATTGATGATCTTCCTACTGCTTTGAAAGAACAATGGCTAATATTTTATACAGCCAACAATTGTGGGCAGTAAGGTATGGTGTAACAAATACCTCTCTCTTTTGGCCAAGCTTGATTTGCCAAGAATAACATTTCTGGCTCACTTTGATGTCTAATTACATAGACAATTACGTGTCTAATAATGCCATATCCTAGTGTCATAAAATTGGTCAAAACATCTTGACTGGGTTCTTAAATAGAAAGATAGGTTAGGATTTTGTTTCTCCTTTATATCTGAACATTTTATTTGACCCTGATTTTTGTGGGAAAAATGTTTTGCATGGAAACCAGCTGTCTTCGAAATAGTTAAAATTATACTTCATTAGTTTTGCATAAGTTTTAGACTATGGGATATTCCATGGCATACAGACTTCTTTGGAGAGATAACATTATTTATGTGTGCTATTTCTCACTTTTATTTGTGTTCATGCATGGTGGAGGAAAGAGAAATAAGATTAATGTCTGTGCCTAGAATTCAAAACTACTTGGCTTGATTTTGTTATAGTCAATATTTAAGACTGTCTTTTTCTGTTTTGTTCAGTTTATATTAGTTTGGGCTGACACCACTACCAATTAAAATACAGTAGTGGTACATTTTTCATCTAAATATTTTAAGCATTTTCACTCTTTTATGTCCTTTTTTGTTGAGCAAGTACATGTACCTAAATTTTTTTCACAAAAGGCTATCAGCAAGTTTACATGTGAAAATGGAAAACTTTAAATACAAAGAGATCATAAAAGCCTTTAGTGCTGAGTAAGCCTTGCTTGATCATGGAAAATATAGTTGGAATGCACATGTATAAGAGGTGCAGCACTAATTTATTCCTTATAGGACATGGTTTCTAGTGATGTTTCTCAGAGGCAAATGTATATTTTAAAATATTTTATCTCATGAAAATGCTTATTTTTACCAGACACTCCGTAAGAACTTTTAAGAATAAAATGTCAGAGATTATTCTCATCAGGTTTCTTTCATGCAATAATGGCAAAGGGTTAAAATGGAAAAAGAAAACATTAAATTTGAAAGCTGATGAAGGAGGGTTTCTGAGCAATTGCACCTGGCAGTCCACGGAAAGTACTGAGTCCTTCTAGTACTTTTATGTTCTCTGCTTTCAGCCATCTCTCATCAGACAATCACGAAAGCATTTAGGTTGGAAGTGGCCTCTTGAGATTACCTGGCTCCTCCTTCTTTTTCTTCTTGAAATGGGAGTAGCATTTGCTTTCTTCCAGTCTTCAGGAACCTCCTCCTTTGTCTGTGACCTTTGCAAGATAATCTTGCAGTGGCCCCAGTTCAGCTCCTCAGCACTTGTGTGTGTGTCCTGTCAGGCCTGTAGGATTGTGGATCCAGTTTAACTGCTCCCTAACCTGCCTGTCCTCTGGTGAGTGTGTCTTCCTCGCTCAAGATTTTTGTTCTCAAGGTCCTGAAACTCCTGAATATTGGTTTTACAAGCAATGATTGAGGCAAAGACGGCAGTGAATACCTCAGCTTTTTCTGTGAACTTGGTCACCATGGTCCCTCTCCAGTTAGTGGAGGAGACACATTTTCTGTAGTCTTACTTTTTAACGTTGTTATACTTGTAACAGGTCTCTGTGTTGTACCTCACTTGATTCAATTCTGGTGGGTTTTAATTTTCCTAGCCTCATTCCCACATAAACTGAGAGCGTCTCTGTGCTCCTCCTCAACTGCACCCACTTCAATCTCCTGTATATCTCCTTTTTGTGTTTGAGTTCAGTGATGTGTTCCTTACTTATCCATGCAGGACTCCTGCTGCCTTTCCTTGTTTCCTAGTTTACAGGATGCCTCTTTATGAAATGTTAGGGTGGATGCTTGCATACAAACCAGCTGTTACATATCCCTCTTCTTACCAGAATTGTATCTTTAATGGTTTTTTCAAACAGACATCTGAAGAGATTAAAGTTTGACCTCCTGAAGTCCATATTGCTGGACCTATTTTTGACTTTGCTCCCTCCTCTTAGAATCTTGAAATCCATGGCCTTGCTATCTCTCCAGCCAGGACTGTCCCCAGCTTTCACAAATTCACAACCAATTCCTCCTTGCGTGTAAGAATCAGATTCAGCAGAGCACCTTTCTTTGCTGGTTCATCAAATACCTGTATCAAGAAGTTCTAGTCAATATGCTCTAGTTTTCTCCTCAGTATCCTGAATCTGAGCATTCATCAAGCAGCAAGTCTCCCTCGACGGAAAGTCAGCCTGGGGGCCTTCATCATCTGTAGCAGAGTTGCCTACCACTACTACTCACTGCTTCCTTCTAGAGGTCCTGAGAGGCTCAGAATCACCTGCAAGTAAAGATAATTTGGCATCACTTCCTCATCAGCAATGAGGACAGTGAATGCATCCTCCAGCTGCAAGTCTTTAGGTGGGGCAGGAACTTCATTTTATAGTGAGTCATCACCAACTTCCAGCCTCCATCCTGATCAAAGTTTTCACTTTTACTTCAGTCTCTTCCTGCTACAGCTGAAAGTTCAGACTCTTGAAGCTGCAATATCTTAGATATGACATGGGTCATGTGGTTTTTGTCCTTTCTGATGTATGGTCTGCTGACCTTCTCTGACAGTGCTTTCGTGGAACTGGAGCTGAGCACTCAGATGTGTAGCTGAATGAAGTCCTGTTGCTGCAAAGCAACACTGCAGATGTCAGATCCCAGACTGGTGGGAAGTGTTTATTTTCTGTTGGTAAAATGCAGAAGCTAACTCCTTCATGGTGACCTTTGGAAGGCTGGTTAACCAAAGGGCTGATCTGCAGTTGGAACTATTCTTATGCATACAGAAATTATTCTCTTGCAGCTCTTACTAGGTTTATGGCTTCCAGGCTCTTGGATATTTCTAAGCTAGTTATATATCTTTCTGTAAAGATAAGTCTGTCCATTTTTCAGCTGTTAGTGCTATATGATAGAGGTATGACACAGGGCTCATTTGGGCATCTCTTCAGAAAGAAAGGTTGCAAAACATGCCTGTGCTTTACCTGTCTGGATTGATCCAGCAAGGCCAGATGGAGTCCTGGAGCAATACCAAAGTTGCTGGAGGTAGTACCTGTTCACCTGATCAATCAAAAAGTCAGTCCAAGGAAAGATACTACAGAACACATGGGAGCTATTCAAGTAGACATCTACCATTAGTGACATCAAGGAGGTGGCAATTGTCCAGTGAGGGCTCTGACGTGCTATTCTCAAACCAAGATGGGATTCATTTAAGCTGAAGAGTGAGACCATGGTGTTCTAAACAGAGATAATTGCTTAATTTCTCTAAGCATTTTGAAATATCTCTCATCTCTCTTTAGGGTTTGAGATTTTCTGGTAATTGAGGTTGGAAATGAGACCACAGTATTTTAACAAAGGGTTTCTTGCTAGAACTGGCTACATCCTTCAAGATGAATGAGTTACTAAGTATTTTCTTTTGTACTGTAAATCATTTCCAAGCAAGCACAGTTTTTATGCTGGTATTCTCCCTCGGTGTATTATTGCCATTAGTTCTCTGGGTCTCGACTGAATCCACAGACCTGTGTTAACTACTTCACATTACCCATGCAGCAGGGAATTGAGGCTGCCATGAAAATATAAGTACATTTCTGATGTGCGCCAGTCAAATTAAAACTTGTGTATCTTGGGCAGATTCAGTTTTCACTAGCAAATGAACTGGTATCTCACTGCTGATGGGCCACAAGATATTTAACAAGGCTTAGGGGGGAAAATAATTTTCTGTACTCCTGGAATAAGTACAAGGGAACCAAGAAAAAAAGTAATTTCTGTAGAACTTACACTCTGTCTTCTCTTCCAAATGACTCCTGCTACTTCATGCAAGTGAATCTTCTCTGTATTGCTTCATATTTATTCTCCTGATACAGCTGGAAATGTCCTTTCATGTTGTTATCTTGTTAGTGAATAAGCAATGTGTTTTTCCCAAGCTCACACAAGTTATGGCAAAGCAGGGCATGGAGCCCACGTTTGCAGATGTATGAAGAAGATATAGTATCCTCAGAGGACTTTTTCCACCCACCTTGGTGAAACAACAACCATATTTAGGAAAGTAGAACATGAAGTAAGAAAGAGACAGAGTGGATAGGCTGAAATTTTGCTTTCCTAAAATCCATGAGTGAATTTTCTCTATACTGTAAATGGGACAGGTTCTTACTGACACTGATGACATACTAAACCCAATAATAATTCCATGTTTTCCTCTGACATCCAGTGGAATCAATAGGAAAAGTTTCAATAAGACCGAATTCTCTTGTTGGAAGAGGATAGTGTTCTAACCTACAAGTTTTTGTTCTTCATTCTCTCTTGTATGGAAAAGGTGTGTGAAACGGGATGTCCCTGGCTGCTCAAGGGTTACTGCAAACTCTCATCCTTCTCTTTGCAAATCTCAATCTTACTGGTGCCAGAAATCACATCTAAACAAATGACCATAGTGATTATAGATTTATCATAGATACAGTATGAGAATCCTTTCCATTTCTATGAACCTCAGATAAAAATGTAGGTGAAGAGGGACTCCTGACCTGGTGAAGAGGACTGTAAAACTCACAAGCTAAAAGCAACTGTGGTCATGATTAAGATTTACAGTGAACACCCTGAAAGAAGGGGATTCTGTGTGAATAGAACACATCATTTATGCTACTGCAGTACTCACCACAGCTAATACAGAAAAAGGTATTTAAACTACTTTGAGTTAAAAATACATTTGTTGCCTGTGTCAAGTTATATTAATTAATTCTCTTTTTTCATCTAAGTTCACCTGAAGGTTGGTTGATATATTTTGTCTCCTTCGAGGATGATTTCTGAGTTCGTAATTTCCTTTTCAGGAAGTAGAAAATATTTGTGGAATATATATAAATAGATATGTAAGCATAGAAGTATATATCATGAATTATAAGTTCTACAGGAGAGGTGGGACTCATAAATGTTTCAAAAATCAGGTAGTCAGCTCATAAAACGTAGATTAACTCCTGCTTCTATGTTTTTTTGCCTCCTTGAACTGTTATGCCCAAGGAGTCAATGCAGTCCTTGTTCAGCTCTTTGCCACTGCTATACTGTCTTTCTCCCATTCTTAGAAAAAAACCAGATTCATAGCTTTTGGTGTGGAGATGAGAGACAACTTCTGCAATGGAGCTGTCCAATATTGATATTCTCAAGCACTTACTGAATCCTTCCTACCTCCTGGAAGTGCTGCTGGAAGAAGGCAGGTTGGCAGCATGCTGATGGGTCAGAAAACTGCTGCTGGGAAATGAGCATTCTGACCAACACGTAAAGGCAAAGGCAAATGCACCACAATGCCCAGCTTTTAATGTACATTGCACCCAGCTGTTCGTGTCTTTTTTGCATCAAAAGCAGGTCTAATATTTCAGTTCTCAAATGGTTTTGATGGAGACAGCTTTGAAAACGCAATGCAGGAAGTATTCAGAGTCTTTGCCAGCTTTGTCTACAAGGTGTGAAGAGTCTTCTCTCCATGTGATACTGAGGTTTGTCCGACAATGTTCAGCACATCAGCACATTTATGTCTGGAAAATCTGGCTGAGTGGTCCACCATGATGTGAGCACATCCCCCTTCTAGTTTAGGTGGGTTAGTTAAAGAGGTCTGATTGAGACCAAGATCAGTTCCTTCGCTGTTGAGGAAAGGTAGAGGAAAGGTTGAAAAAAAGAGCATGTCCCTCTTCTGCCTTGGGAACTGCTTTCACTTGAAGCTTTACTGCAGTGCCCTGCCAGCCACCCATAACACAACTGTGCAGCAGCCACATCTGTGCCAGGTCTTATACTTTGTCTATCCTGACCCTGACAACAGCTTGGCTTCCTGAAGTTGGGGCTCAGACCTGTATCATCATTACAGAAGTGCTGGTTGATCAGCACTGTATTGGTTCCTCAGCAAAGTCTCTGGCCCTCATTCTGACCTGGACCTGCTGCTCTGCATCCTGGCTCCCTATGGATGAGGTACTTGCTCATGTCTGCCTTGGTATTGTGCTCTAGTTTCAGCTCATTTTTCCTTTGAAGAGCAGCCTTTTTGTTGCTTTTTAACACAAAGTTGACAATTAATATTACATATAAGGATAAAATAAGTCATATGTTTTCTACCATGCATTAAGGGATGTTAAGTGTGATATTGCTGATTACACAGCACTCACTCATCCCACCAGCATGCCACACTCATGGGTCCCCCAAACCCCAGCATGGACTGTCCACTCACCTGACACTCCAGCTTGGAGCAGAGTCTGCCCTGCTCACCAGCTGGCATCAGCTTGGAGGTTGCCAGTGAATACACACACACACTCTCCATGCACAGCAGGTTTTGGGGAAGGTACAAACCCTCATCCCTTCCAGCAGCCAGCACCAGCTCAAGGGCTGTGTGTGACCTGTGCTCCGGCTCCATCTGACAGTGCTGAGCCACGCACTCACACTGGGCACCCCAGAAGCTGATTTTCAGGGCACAAACTGTTCCTGCCCCACTGGCTCCAAGTCAAAGACCACCCTCACTCCAGCTGCGGGCACCGAGTCCCCCCTCAGTCACTCCGCAGCCAGTGCCTCCCACAGAGGCACCCACAGCCTGCTCTGGCTCCAGCAGCGCTCCCCGCTCCTCACGCTGCTCCCCCGGCACTGAGTCCTGCAGCACCCCCGTGCCTGGGGCAGGGAGTGAGGGCGTGCGGAGAGGTGGCTGAGCACAGGCAGGGCACACTGAGTGATCAGCTTCAGGCTCCGCCGGGCGCTGAGCAGCCACAGCTCGCAGGCAGCAGGCGCCTTCTGTGTCCTTGTCTGGCCACCCCACCTCTTTGTTCCTCCCTGCTCCCTCTGCCTCGCACATCTCCTCCTTGGCTGGCATAGTCCCACTGACCCATCCCAACATCCTGGGTCCTCAGCTTTATATCATTATCCTTCACAAACTTACAGGTTTTCTGGCAGACTCTTGATAACTCACCAGCTGGTGTGGCTGACCAGGTTTGTTTGTATATAGACCTTCCTTAGAACTTGTCAGTCTGGTTTCTCTCTCTGTATGCTCTTATTTATAGCTCCTTTGACCAGATACCCTAAGGGAGCAGAGACTTTCTTACTGCATACCCTTACAGGATTTAGTTGAATGTCATAGGAATTACCCCAAGAAAGTTTATTGAGATAAACCTAGAGAGCAGAGTGTTAGCTACAAAGGGAAAGGTAAAAATTTTGTTAAGTAATTGGAGGTGAGTCATGAGACAAGTCTTTTCTGTTGTGTTAAAAATTTGCTTGTCATTTTGTATGGCAAAACCAGATGTCTTTGCTTCTACAAGTAATTTCATTTTAATTAGTCTCAAGTTCACAGCTACCAAACCTTGCTTTAATACAGACTTTGAGAAACTAAAATTGAGGTGAAAGGTCAGCTTTATAAAACTCTGAGTAATTTGGTAGTGATCAAAGCTTCATATATTTATTCTCTGCTTGCTTCATTTTTATAACAAATTGTTCTTTTTTGACTGTCAAGCTTTTTAAGAGAAGAAAAATTCCCAGGAATTTTTCCTCTCTTAAAAAGCTTTTTTTGCTTTTGGTTTTGTAAAAGGTGATATTTTAAATATAAAAAATCCTTTTTAGCCCTAGTTAATTGGATACTAAATCTTTCCAGTGGAATAACTCTTACAGAAGTTTTTTAAAAGTGTAGTATTAAAAAATAAGGAGGAATTGGACTTTTGTTTTGCCTACCCTCAGATCAAAAAAAATTCCACAAATACAAATCTCCCCAAACAAAACCAGACCAACAAACCAACAATCAAAACTTGAACCAAACTCCAAAAAAACCAAAGCAATGAAACAAAAGAACTGACCAAAATATTCTTTCCTTGACATGGTCTTGGCTGACCCATCTAGACAGCTGTGATCTTTGATTATGATCTTTGATTACTTTTTTTTTTTTTAATCTGCATTCAGATGGAAGAAAATATAACTTTGCTTGCACAATCCTTGATTAGAAGACTGTAATCTTAGTAATCTACCCACTTTGAGCAGTTTTTCGGAAGGGAGTTAATGGGAGTGGGCTCTGTGAAGAGGGAACATGGTTGCAAGAACCGACAATTAAAATGGAATCAGTTTAACTTTTGAAAGGGTTAGAAACAAAGGGAATTTCACCTCTTCTATCACAAGTTTTTTGCCTGCCAGAAACATTTTGTAAGCATAAAGTCTCATTTCTCTTCAGCCTTGGTGAATCAAACAAGTGTCTCATGCTTCCTGCTGCCATGTTAAGGGTAAAAGTGCACAGACACATCCCACTTCTCAGTCTTCTCAGTCCTGTTTTGCTGGGAAGAGAGCCTTTGTGAAAGAAACAATGTGCTGATACAGCCACTTCTTTCCTCCCAAAAAAACTTTCCAGTAATTTTGTCTCAATACAAGCACTTGAAAACTTTTCTGTATCTTTAGGAGGGGCTACTAGCAGAGTTCTGAAATGAGTCATTGTTTCTGGTTACTCTGCTTTTGTGTTAAAATAATGTTTGACCTGACTTGCATGCAGCAGCAGATCTGTGTTACCCTGGGGCATGGGCACAAACAGTTTTCAGTATGGTCATTAAACAGGACTCACTTGAGCTCAAAAGCTGCAAAACCAGTGTCTTGAACACCAGGACTCAGCAGGAAAGAGAAGACAGCAAAGATTAGTGACATGCCTGAGAACTGTGTACCTAGCAAATGTCATCAAGCCTGAATATCTGTATATCTCTGTATCTCAGCAAAGTCCTAGGCAGGTGGGAATAAGGATGGGAATGGCTGGCTAAGAATAGCTCATTTGTCCTGGTGGCTATGAAAATTCTTCATTTTAAATATTCTTGGGTGTCTTACTGAGACTCATATTGACTGAGCCTCATGGGCTAAGTGAATCCTCAGCAGTTTTCAAAGGAAAAAAATTCTGGGAGGAGTGACTGAACACCAGATGATTTTGCTGCCATTCAGAGGGACTTTAACTTCCATGGCTACTGTCACAAGTGTGGCTCGTGCAGGTCCTGTAAGAGAAACACCAACTCATCTAAGTAGCAAACTGGCAGTTTTCATACCAAGGCACAGGGGCAAACCTCAACAAGCCATTGCTTATTCTCACCAGCACTGAAAAACTCAGAAGTGAATGGAAATCAACTCAGGAAGAGTGCTAGGACAGGATTATTTTCTTGTGACTGCAGCTCTTAGTTCAGGGCAGAAGCTTCTCTCGATCACCTCTGTCAGGAGATGGGTGACCTTGGCATATAAGAGCTTTCCTTTGGCTACACAAAAATGTTTTCTAAAGAAACAGAGAAGACAGACAAGGGGGATGTGTACAGCAGCACACTGTTTTGCAGCTGTGGAGAGGCAATGCCCTGAAACTGCAGTGAACTTCCAACGTGACACTGCCTTCATGCACGCAGGTGACACACAGTCTGTACAAATGGCACTGTGTGTGGTAAAAGCAGAGGTTGGTGACTGAGCTCACAGCATCAGGGTTAGATGATTTATCCACACTTGCACGACCAGTTGTAGTTGGTTAGCCCCAGTACAGCACAGCCACCCACTCACTGACTCCCCACTAAGTGGAATGTGAAAGGGTGTCAAAAGGGTAAACATGTGAAAACTTGGGGGTTGAGATAAAGACATTTTAACAGAAAAAACAAAAGCTGTGCCACTAAGCAAAGCAAAACAAGGAATTCTGTCGCTGCTTTCCGGAGGCCAGCAGGTGTTCAGCCTTCCCCAGGAGATCAGTGGTGGTCTTTGTCCATTACATGTAACAGCTCAAAAAACCAACACTATAACCCTGGACATCCCCACCATCCTCCTTCTTTCCCACAGTTTTTATTGCCCCTCATGGTGTATGGAATATTCCTTTGATCATTTTGGGTCTGCTGACCTGGCTGTGTCACCACAACTTCTTGTGCACTCCCAGCCTGCTTGCTGTGGTGTAGTGTGACAAACAGAGAAGTTCTGGCCCTGTGCAAACACTTCTCAGAAATAACTTAAGCACCACTATGTTACCAAAAATCTTTTGGTCACAAATCCAAAACATTGCACCATAATAAAAGCTGTAAGGAAAATTAACTTCATCCCACCCAAAACCAGTACACAAACAGTGGCAGCCTGGAATTCAGCTTAGTTATCCAGAACCCAAGAACAGAGTTTTCTTGAAGGTCTCCTTCCTTTATCATCACACTTAGCATGTGTTCCTTTATTTACTGTAACCAAAAACTTCAGCAGGTGTCTGCACAAGCTTTAATGTGTGCCTTGCAGCAAGGTATACCCAGTTCAACAGGATCAGTTTCCCCAGTGACACATAACAGCAGCACTGTTTCTTCCCTATGGATGCCTGGTGTGCTCTCCAGAGTCAGGACTCAGAGTCTAGCTGGTCAACCCACTAGTAGATAGATTTGTCTGCCAAACATGCAGAGCTGTGCCTCTGTCAGAAATAATCCACCTTGACAACATGCCACTCACTCCTTTTTGGATGGATGGCAGGTTTAAAGGAGGATTCATTAAACAAGGCTCTGCTCATAGTAAGTATTGTTTGATTCTCTGTTCCCTTCTTTGCTGACATTATTTCTTCTTTTGGGAAATGGAGTTCACGGAGCTCTACTGGGAGCTGATGGTCAGAGAAGGGGAAGAGCATCTTTTGCCATAGTCTTGCTAGGCTGGTGAGGAGGGCTTTAAATTCAGGGAGTTGGGAGATGGGAACCTCTATCCATTCCACTCCAAGCAGTTTGATGTCAGTGTCAGCAGGAGATCTGAGATTTTGAAACAGGGTCACAGGTCAAGCATAGAACACTCAAAAATCCACAGAGGAATTCCTGACACTCCAGCCAGTAAGTTGGCTTCACTGGGGACTAAATTTAAATGCCTTTGTGCAAACACACAGAACATGGGGAATGAACAGGGAGTTAGGGATGTGTGCCCTCTTGCTGGGCCATAAACTTATTGGCACCACTGAGACATGAAGGGATGCCTCCTTGACTGGAGAGTTGGAATGGAAGATACAGGTTCTTCAAGGAGGACTGGAAGGGGAGACAAGGGCCATGAAGTGACAGGACTGTGGAACATAGAGGTTATGGCTTCTAGCTAAAGGAGAATAGTTTTAGATTAGAGTCAGGAAGAAATTCTTTACTATGAAGGTGGTGAGGCACTGGAACAGGTTGCTAAGGGAAGCTGTGGATGGCCCACCCCTGGGGAGGCTCAAGGCCAGGTTGGATGGGCCTCTGAGCATCCTGGTCTAGTGGAAGGTGTCCCATGAGAACTAGGTGTTCTTTAAGGCCCCCTCCAACCCAAACCATTCTATGATTCTATGATGTTCATATAATTTTTTCTGTTGTTCCTCCCTGCCCACTGCAGTTTTGAATCTGATTAAAATGCTTCTGGCAAGTCAGATGAAGCAGACCTGGATGTGGGAGGCGGGATGTTTCATGAGAATTACTACTACAGGTAATGTATTTGCATTTCA
Organism: Erpornis zantholeuca; assembly: GCA_013400515.1. Taxonomy (NCBI): domain Eukaryota; kingdom Metazoa; phylum Chordata; class Aves; order Passeriformes; family Timaliidae; genus Erpornis; species Erpornis zantholeuca. The sequence goes on along the minus strand of VZTN01026777.1, from coordinate 67,557 downwards.
GTGATATCAAATAATTCAGCTATTCATTTGCTACTTCTCCTGCTGTTGCTTCCTTCCCCAATAAGGGTCAGGATTTGATCCTAAGATTGGATTTAACCTTTGATGTGACAATACAGAAGCCTGTCCACTACAGCCCAAGTGTGCTACATCACCTATGGGCTTAGCTGTAACATCATCTTCAGTCTTGAGACAAATTCTTTCCAAACTATGCTCCAGCCTCCCTTTAAAGTCCCCAAAAGGGGACAAGAGAACCCGCTGTTTCAAATTTTTGTGGTAATTCCTCTTTTATACATTACCTCTTCTTATCTTCTTATGTGGTTGCAGGAAAGGTACAGGTGAAAATACCACTGTAAATTCCTTTGAAGAGGGCTGGTAATGTGACAATCTGGGAGTACTGCCATCCTCTACCTGTTCCTGACAAACTGACAGCAATGTCAGGCCTGTTTGATTTCAGCTGACAGCTGAGGGACGTTATTCACCTATGTTGCTTTAGGCACCATAAAAGATGAGCTCACACAATCCACCCAGAGCAAATAATCAATGTGCTATTTCATACTTGTGAAAAAGCACAAGGCTTAAAAATGAAAAGTGTAAAGTAAAAAAATCCACAGTAATGAAAACCCACAAGGGAAGACACAGTGTGCTCACTGAGGGAGTTCAATTCTCCAAGTTTCTGGTAGTGGTTTTGTTTGAGGATAATTGCTTTTGTGAATCAGGAATGATGTTGTGAATCACATGATGCAATAAGCAAAACAGTAAATCGGTTCAAGCAGTGATGTACCTTATAATTAAGCAATGCAAGTAATCAACCTAAATGGGACCCACACGAAATTGTAGTGTCATCAAGCAATAACTCAATCACAGCTCTGTATCCAATGTGGTAATCATGTGGAAAAGGTTGTTTAATTATTAAGCCCCTCAACTTTGAAATTTCTAGTAAGACCTGGGCAGTGTTTAAATGCCCTGTCAGAAGACAGAACTTCTTTCCAGTTAGTAGTTTCCCTTACTGTTAAACGGGTAGAAGACACTTTTATCTTCCCTGAAGCCCCAGGAGAATTGGCTTTCTAAGAGTGTCTGTGTCTTTGCTCTGAAAGCCTTTATTTTAAAAGGAGGAACACTGTGTTCCTACCCTTTTTATTCCTCTCCAAAAGCTCATCTAGTCTCAGAAGCTGACAAAGGGGTCCTACCATGGTATTTTGCAATCTTTCCTAGGAAAAAAAATATAAAACCCTTACCTTTTTCTCTATGGAATCCCTTTTCACAAACAAAGCTCTTTTAGACTTCTTTGTGATCAAAGTAATTCCTTGCAAAATTAAAAGAAAAGCTTTCCTGAAGCAAAACTTCTGTGACTGAAAATATTTTTCTTCTAGAAACTGGAAGGAGAAATGAGCAATAACTTTTTAAATCATTAGGTTTTATCTGTAGCATTTTCTGCTGAAGTTTTTGATTTTCTGGTGGTTCTGACAGAAATGTGTGAGGTTTAATACTTTTAGTTTAATATTTCTTGAACTCTGAAAGCTTAATCAAAAATAATTTGAAGAAAAAAGGGGGAAAAAAGCACAACTAAACTGAAGTAAGGGAGTCCTTTTATAGAAACTGTCATGAAAGATATTATCATCATGTGGGTTTCATTTCAATTCTGTTTTCTAGAGCTGGGGTTTAACACCATTTTCACAAGTTACATTTATTTCATTGGGAGTTAAGTTCTCATTAGTGTTTGCTTGGTAGATGCTGCTTCATTTATTTCAGTTTCTGCCTTCTGTGATATTTTAAGCTGCAGCCTTCATGAAGTCAGAAGAACTCACATCTCAGCTGCATCACAGGGAGTGTCCTTTTTAGACAGCTAAATATATCACCATGACTTGAATTTTCTTCTGGGATTTGTGAATTGAATAGATGGGGTTCTCCATTCCCTCTGGACTGATACACAATTGAGAAAGCTTGACCTTTACCTGCTGAATACCCATTTCATCCCAGCCTGACAATAATTCAGTCCCAGAACTGTGTAGAGATTTCCCAAACTTGTTTTTCTGCTAATTACATAGTTTTATCCTATGCTGAGAGTCTAAGAGGGAACTGGTCACCAATTAACCATGACATTTCTGCTGTTTTTCTGTCCCAACGAGACCTGAAATGTCCCACTAATCTTCTCCTTGGGTCTCTAGGCAGCCTACACCATATTATTCTGTATTTTTCCACTAATATATGATGTAGGAGACAAATGTAGTGAAACTCGGTGCAAGACCTTATGGGAGAGTGAGGGACTATTTTTAAACTGTCTCTAAGTAGGTTAAAGCTTGGCACTTTCACATCCAGTCACCAAGATGAGTGTGCCCAGCTGCTCTGACTAAGATCAGTGATGTATGACACAGAGGACAATGGATGCTCACTCCTGAGTCTCCACTGCATCTCTTGGGTTTGTCGTGGTAGATCCTTGGATTAACTGGTTTTCATACACTTCAGGAATCCTCAGCTGTTTTGTGTTGACACTTACTTGAACCTCTATGGATACTAAAGAAGATAAGCCCATTATCCTCATTTCCTGATTTTAAGATAATTTTAAGAGTGCAGTCTGCTTTCTTGTGGAGATAGGAGGAAAAGAATCAGAATAGGATATGCTATAACTGTGTTTCCATCTTCCTGTTAAGAAAGGTGTCAGTGACAGGTCATGTATGGGCTGTGACCTTACAAGAGCACTCATTTTCTGGGGTCAATCCAAAAAACACCAGTGTGTCAGTGTTTAGCAGTTTGATTGTTGTTTCTTATGTCCTTGGTTACCAATACCGTCTGTTCAAGTAAAACCTCCTCTGCTCTTTCTTGAGTGCATGCGCACATACACAAGTGTACACTTTTTTAATAGTTCCTCTTTCAAATGAATTGTTCTATTTCTGTTAAAAATCTTTGTAGAATGACCTCAAAACCAGTACTTCTCCATTGAAGTCAACCTTATTCGCCTCCAAAATTACAGGATACTGCCAGGATCTGAGAGTCACAGAGGACATTAGTAGCACAGAGAATAACTAATTTTTATTCTTCTGACTAGAAAAAAATCTAAGCTTTTGTAAGACAGCAGGTATCTGAGAAAGAACTAGTTCTGATCTCCAAATTTTTCCTACTGCCACCTCACCACTCTTCACCTTAACAAATATTGACTCTCTCAGCATCCTATTCTGCAGTCCCTGGAAGTGAGATCAGCTCTTTAGGGACAAGTGCTCTTGTTCCTGGGTATCCACACATTTCTGATTGACAGGGGAGATGTCTAGCCACATCAGTTCTGCTAGCCCATGGATGAACACGGTTCAGTCTAGGCAAGATTTCCCTTGGGATGCAAGGCAAAATCCAATGTCTAGCTCTGCTCTGGCCTTACGTGGGCTGTGGAATCCCACTTGTTCCTCCATGTCTCTGTTCAGGAAAATATTCCAACCATGGATGATCAGTATTTTGGTGTCTGCATAAATGAACCTCTGCACAAACAAACTCCTAAGAGGATCATATGGGACTGACACCTTATCTATTTCTGGGACATTAAAAATCACACCTCTCATTTGAAAGGGCACTTCCAGAGAAACCTGAACACAAAACTGTTCTTCTCATGGGTCAAACTTATTTCATGTCCTCCTTTAGTAACTATCTCAACACTTCTACTTGACCTTGCTGATGAACTTCAGGTGCCTGTATTTGTGGTATGGTGCAGTATTGTTAATGTTGGAAATGCTGGTTCATATTAGGACCAAGAGTTCTCTTCACACTCATTTCCAGACACTTGTGTTCAAATTCTGCTCCTGCAGGAAGGTGATACCTTTCCTGTTTTGCTTACCTTTTCTCATCATGGTGTAAGACTGTCTTCATGGGTATACCTTTATAAAGAGTGAAAGAAATACATGTCCAAGAGATTTTCAATAATTGAATAGGGCAATTTGAAACCCAGGCACATAACAGGCAGCACACTTTTATTGCCTCCCAGAGTTCAATTTCTAGTTTTTATTTAATTTTCTAGTGACAGTGCAGTCTCATATGGCATGAAGCAGAAGGCAAATCTCATATCCACAATTGTACATTAATTTAAAGTTATCTTACAACATAATTTTGTGACAGAGGTAGCTCCAAGTGGAAAAAAAATTGTGGAGAAGATTAATTCAGTTGAGTCTCTCACCATTGCAAATTGAAGGGGAAAGAAACCCAAATATGCTCCAATTTAATATAATGTCAATTCCTTGAAAACTCTCCTGAGTAGATTCTTTATTTCCTAGTAGGGATTCTTACTACAATTAGTCTCTCATGAAAACTTAATAAAATTTAATTCTCTTCTAACAAGGCAACAACTTCCATGAAATTAATCAAAACTCATAATGTGAAGCTTTTACTCCTGTGTTACTTGAGGTTGAAACTTGCTGATGGATTAAAAAGTCATGGAATGGATAGACAATACCAAATAAATATTCAGGTATATATCCTATTTCCACATTAAATAACTTTGGGGTTTAAATCTATTTTTCAGGCAGATTGCTTAAATATGTGCTTAACCACAGAGCCCTAACCCATTATTTGAGTATTTTTCACTATACTACTGTGATACTGGAGCAGGGAACTCTCCGAAGCGAGGGGTTTAGTCCAAAGTATAATTGTGGTAGAGACTGAGTGGGAGTGAAAGAAACGAGGATTTGTAGAGGAAGCCCCAGCAGGGAATTTGCCACCACTCCCAGGCATCTTGGAAACCTGAGAAATAACACAAATGGAATAGGAAAACAAAGTTTTCTGTGTGGTTGCTTAAGTTGTCTTTAAACACACATTTCTCAGTCCTCAATGGGCCAAACCTGAAGCAACACCAACCAGGCCTCCCCAGCTCCACTGCCCCAGCCCTGGCAACCCATGCCAGATGGTCTCAGAAAGTGGGCAAATGACCTCACTCTTATTCCTGTCACTGGCACATCAAGAGGGAGCTTGGACAGAGACGTTCATTTTTATGTCCACGAATAGCGACCTGATTTGCTTGTGTGAATCATCTGGCTGATAAGTGTTATCATTTGAAGATTAAATATTACAAGGTTAGGAGGTTAGGTGAGAAATGGCATGTAGCTTATTTCAGAGAAGCAATGTGAAATTAAAAGGCAGACGAGCATGTATGGAACAATGTTTGTATTTCACAGAGATTCAGGTGTGTTAGTGGTTAAGCTTTAGAGTTGTCGAATCCTGAAATACTTTGACTCTTAGGACATTTTCCTCTTCAGATCTGCATTTCCCAAAGATTCTCTAAACACAGTGAATTTTCTCCTTTACTTTGTTACTAATTTTTAGCAAAGAATGATTATACAGGAAGGCCCTATGTAAGAGTTAAATTGACAGATCGTGTTTACAATCACATAATTTTTTTTCAGGGACACTCATCATATGAGATGTTCAGGCTTAGAAGAACTAATTTGGATTCAGCACACATGCACTAATGGAAGTGTCCAAGTCCAGTTATTTCAGTCTATTAAGTTTAACTCTCTAGTGCTTTAGCTTAAATTGAAATCTGTGTTTTGGCCATACTTGTCTAATACTCATCATATTTAGTTGTAAGAACTTAAAATAAGGCTACTAAACTCTCATTTCTACTGGTCAGTAGTCAGTCACACATCTTGTGACTATTTAATACGTCACAGCTGATGTGTTCCACTGACATTATACAGCATAGTTACCTCTTCCCCTTTTTGTTAAGGGATTCACTTTCGTGAAGTGGACATGGGGAGAATGTGAAAATTAAAGGAAGAAAATTACGAACTATTTTTAAAAATAAATTCTAGCTATAAGAGTTATTACAGGGTTAGCCTAAATCCTTGTGGTCTGACTAGCTGTCATAGCCCCTGAAGACAGTGGGATAATATTACAGGCTTAATAGGTGTAAAAAGTATGTCAGTGGGAGAAGAATCAATAAAAGATTTTATCTCCATTGTGTTGATTTGCACACAAAAATAGAGTGCTTGCAGCCAGAGAGCCAGCTTGCAGCCAGTATTGTCAGAAAGCTGTGCCAGTTGCTGAAGAGAGGAAGTCTTAAAAAAAATACCAGAAGGAAAAAAAACTTAAAGGGACTACGACATATATGATCTCAACTGGCAATACAAGGATGAAACAGGAAAAGAGATGGTAGTGGATGTCCTTGGAGCCTCATGGAGAGAAGCTGATGAAAGAAAAATGTGATGCATTAGGCTCTGGATGCCCTGATAGATGGGCTTCCTCACTGCATTGTATCCCTTTTGTTTGGTTGTGCAACACAAGGGGTTAGAATCTGCAACACTGCTACCTGCATGCAACCTTGTTCCCACAACACTGTGGAGCTCTTGACTCACTGACATTGAATGGATCAATATAAGAAATATCATGCCAGTAAAGGCAGGGAATGAGCTGGCTGGATACTTTAATCTATTTATATTTTTATTTATAACATTACAAGTTACTTTTCACAGTTCCATTGACGTAAAAAAACCCAAAACAAACATATTCTAAGGTGACATATATGTCTACTTTTTGTGCATTACATAGATGTATTTCCAGGTACCACTATTCCCCTCATCTGATTCAGCTAATACACTCTACCTAGAAGATTACTTCATCATGTTTAGGTTTGTTATCAAAGTGAGGCAATGGAGAGCAAGTTTAAAACTGAAATGGGAAGGTAGGAGTATTCCTGAGCATCTAACTACCGTGATCTCTTCAGAAACGTCTGAGTGTTAAGAGCATAATATTGTAACAGCCTAATTTGCCAGCATCTGCATCACACCTAAGAGTAATTGCTCTGCAAGTATCTGAAGTATCTAAAGATAAGCACACATTTGCTTCACGCTTAACAAAAAGTTTAATATGTTAAACAATTAAATTTGTTGTTATGGCTCAGTGATTGACATTTTGAGGTGAGTACCTTCCTTCCAAGACGAGGCCAGAAT
>VZTN01026777.1:31981-45572 GCA_013400515.1 Erpornis zantholeuca | reverse complement strand
ACAGCGCATATTAGAAACAAAATACTTCAAAAAAATTATCTCTCTCTTCTAGGGACAAATTGATGACCACCCCGTGCAATTTGAGGATTGATTTTTTTTCTCCTCCCTTTCTCCTGTATTTTTAAATAAGCTGCTTTCAAGTTGGGTAGATGCTGTCACTGCAGGAGTGCATTAATACAAACAACAAATTTAATCTGCTGACTTTGTGCATCTTTTTGCGATTTGAGTTTATCATTACCTAAAAGAATGAAGCTGCTTAGTAGCTACTTATATTTTTGCATTGAGATTTGAGTCTCGTGGCTTATTTGCAGTGATACTGACCTTGAAGGAATGTCAAACATACAACAACATCACCATAAATTGGGATTCGAATGACTGTGAATAACCTTCTGTGGAAAATAAGGAAAGAAACAAACAAAAAAATCCAGGTGGGGAATGGTGGAGCTGTTTTCATAACTCCGGTCTCTTGAGAGAATTGGAGCAATGAAGGGGAAGGCAGGCAACAATTAAAGGAAAAAGGATGGGAAAGAAATGTGTGTCAGTGCCTAGGCTGACAAATAGCTGAGCTGCCATGTCTCTGTGTCCCTGGATCTATCTCTTCTTTTTTTTTTTGCTGGTGAGCTCAGGCAAATTTGACCAGCAGAAAAGAAGTTTGAACCTTCTGTTGAAGGTAACTGAGTGTAAGATGGTTGTCTCAAGTGCTGACCTTGTCTGTGGGAGAACGCTGGGTTCGCTTGGGAAGGTAACCTGATCTCTAGGTTATATGGTGTCTCTCCCAGTCTCCTTGCACAGAAAGCAGTACAGAGTGCCATTATCCCAAGAAAACAACAGAGACAACTACAGACATGGGCTTCTGAGCACAGCCCTTCCCTTCATGGGAAGTGAACAGCATTCTTCTGTCCTATCACTCCTTCTGCTTCTTACTGCTAGACAGAGCTGAACTTCTGGGCTTAATGGACTGGAAAATTTGTCCTTGGCTTGATATTAGCAATGAAACTTTCCTGCTATTTGTACTTCCCTGCCATGGTGTTACTGTGTGTAGTGTGAAACTTTCTGCAGCCTCCCTGAAGGGGCAGGAACTGTATGGGACTGCCTGGCCTCTGTTCCTGTGCCTGTCCTGAGTGTGTGTGTGTCTCTTGAATTCTTTGAAAACTCATATATTAATCAAATCTTAATTTGCAGGAGGACTTTAGAAAGGTTTTAAAAAGGCTGTTTTCTTTTTTTTTTTTTTTCGATGAAAAGCTTTTAGACATCTAGTTTGCTTTTTCTCAGCAGTCACAAACAGAAGACATATTGCAGACATGAAAGACTGTACAAGACTTAGACATCATGTCCAAACCAATGTATTGTTAATCTCTGAAAGCTGGAGCTAAGTCTATGCACGCTACTCTTCCCTGAATCTGAGTGAAATGTTTTGTTCTTTGTGAATTAGATTTCTCTTTGCAGTTTCCTTCAGATTTGTTTTTGCCTTAAATAATAATTTAAAAAAATTGAAATCCCAAGCACAATACAAGTAAGCAAAAAAAACTGAGGAGAAGGAGAAAATACTCAGAGATTTTGCCAGCATATGTATATAGTTCTTCCTCTATACAGTTCTAACTGGGAATAAAACCGCTTGGAAGAAAATTCAGAAAAAATCTAGACTTCATTAGAAACAGATGAATCTTTTTTAATTTTGGTGGTTTTTTTTTTCCTGGTAATTCTGTATACTTAAAACACTTTTCTTCACAATTGCAAGTATCTCGTCTGTATTTTCCTTTAAATATCAGAAGTTTCTGTTCCATGTCACCCTGGCGGTACAATGCATTTCAAGGTGCATGAAAGGAAATTTATAATTACATGGAAATAGATTAGAATGCTGAGGAAAAAGGTTAATCAGGGACACCACAACTGTCTCTAAATACATGAGAGAGGTGAATACTGCAGTGAAGGAAGAACTACTTAAAGTGAAGGACAATGTTGGTAAAAGGATAATGTTAATAAATTGGTCATGAGCATCCTTGAGTCAGTAATTATTGTCTCTTGACTAGTGGGAGAGAAGAGAGGTGCTCTCTCTGGGGAATCCTGCTGCTGCAGCAAGTAGGAAGAAATGGAAATTGAGTCTTGGGTGCATTTGAAATAATTGTACATGCTCAGAGAGGTAGGGCCAGTGAGGCAGGAAATGATTATTGGTCCTGAGTACCTCAACAGAGAGTTGATGTCTTTGAGTCTTCACTTGTAAGATTGTCTACAATAACAGAATTTCCCTAAAAAGTGGTTTACATGGTGTCCAGAACGCAAACCTAGCTTAGTGGGAACAAGCATCATGTTCCTCTGGGTGAGTTAGTTACAGAGATGTGGCAAATTTTCCCTTTCCTGAAAACATTTTAGCCCCTTTGTATTTGTATGACAGAAAAGGTCTGCCAGCTATATTATGTCCATGCTCATGGATGATTTGAAATCAACTTTTGGATTCAGATTGAATGTGATTCTATTTCAAAGGACTCGGTGGATTTACAAAGTAATTTCTACAATAGATGGCTGCACTGTATATCTTTCCAGCTGTTGTGTTTCAGCCCAGGCAAGGATTTTGAGTTTCATGTAATAAGCATAGCTTGAAATTCCCTCCATGGTAACTTCTACCTGCAATTTACATGGAAGCAGCTGTTTTCAATGCATTTGGTAATTTTTTTTGTTTTATGCTACAGTTGAGATATAAGTAATTTAAGAATTAGGTGTTTCTCTGGCACCTCTTCCTGGTTTTCAACAATTGTCTGAAAATAAGCTGTTCTATCTTCCTCAATACCAATATCTACTACTTTCCTCATTGTTAGACTCAGATAATGCTCCATATTTTATGTGCCTGCTGTCTGCCATCTCAGTATTCTGGACTCAGGCTCACACTGCAGTTTGACTTAGATCTCTCATCTAGGTAGCGATTTCAGAGGGTGTCTTGTGCTGGCCCAGCACCCAGAGAAACACCCGTGTTTTATATGCAGGACTGAATCTCTTGGGCTCAAATGCCTCCTGTTTGCTTTTTCCCCATGGCTGATAACTTTTCAACCAAGTCTCCTTACAACTGCCTGACTAATTCAGGAGAGCCTATTCAAAGGAAACCTTCAGCAAGGGCACACAGGTGAGTGGCAGAACTCCAGATCGCTGCCATTGCAAGACGTTGGCTTCTGGAAGAGGAGGAATGTGCCATCCCTTTCTTCTGGTTGTGCATTTTGTTGTGCTGCCAATGAACACTGTGCCAGGCAGAGATCCCACTGCAGTTCACATCTCTCTGAACACCATGTCAAGGTGTTTAACACTTTTTTTGGTCCTGCAGCCTGAGATGCCCTGTTGAGGAGACAATTACTTGCCTCATGGCTGAGGTGAGTGATTGGGACTTCTGGTTTTGTGGTTTGAATGTCATCTGGTAGAACTTTTCAGGTGGTACTTCTTCTGCCTGGTACTCAGCACCTCTCCTCCAAGACAATAGCATGTGCTCCTGCTATGCTGGCAGATGCACTAAGAGTTGCTTAAAATAAGTGGGTAAAATGCATTCTCTTGACCACTACCACAGACAAGAGTGTTCTGTTTCCACACAGGGAAGTGAAGTCAAAGTGCAAAGGCTTTCCTTCATGTATTGGATCCTCTCCCTGGGCTAAATGTAGTGTGTCAGTTTCAATGCTGTTTTTACTCCAGCTGAATATTGTGAATTGGCTGCCCTGAGTTAAAAACACCCATTATTTTTTTCTCTCTGTTGTTGCCATGCTGTCTTATTGCTGGTTCTTATGTAGTTATTTGTCTTGTTTTTTATTCAGGGGTCACTTTAGTGCACATTTTACTTTACACTGTACAAGATCCCTCTCTACTAGGTCCTTTTTATGCGCTCAAAAAATTAGTTCTAACTAAAAGACAGTAGAGCTAATCTAGCCCAACTCAGATGATCTCTGTGTGACCAGGAAAACTCAGTGCTCGATTCTGCACAACAAGGTCCTGGGCACTCATAGGCACTTCTTTGATTAATGTAATTTAGAAATTTCAGCTGTCTTGACAGAGATCTGTCAATCTACAGCAGCTGAAGACCAGCATTTCTATTAATTTCTTGCAAATGCAAGTAAAATAATCAAAGGGGTTTTCTTCCTCTTAAAAACTCACAAAATCCCCTCAAAATCTCATGGGTTTAAATATTCCTTGTTTCCACACAGTCTGAAAAGGGTAAGTCAAATCTATCACCTTCATGTGCATGGAAGAGGTATTTATGGCATATTATTAAGGATGGTCTGGCTAACCTAGGGAAGGTATTAGTTACATAAGATTTCAAACATACCTCCAGTGCAGCATGGATGCTGTGGAGTGAAGCAATTATCTATTTTGCTGTCTTAAGAACAGAGCGACCTAGATTCTCTCTTCTTTTTTTTCCTCCTTTTCTTTTTTTTTCGCCTCTGTTTTTCCTCACAGGGTGGCCCACTTAGTTGATTAAACTGCAACTCAATTATAACTGGTTATGTTACAATTGGGAATAAAGCAGATGTAAAGAGAGTGGAGCTGATATTTATTTTTTGCCTTACTGGTTAGCTGGAAATTATGATTAGGGTTAAGTGACAAACACTGGGTTTAGTAGCTTTTGGATGACAGATATTTCTGTCATCCAAATATATGACAAGCTAATTTCACAGTAGCCTTGGCTGACAGTATGGAATACAAAAGTGATTCAATGAAAAGGTGTCCATTTCATGGCAAGAAAAACAAGGATAATAGTCTAGTTTATGACAGATTTGAAATAAGCTTTAAATCCAAAAGAAGCCTAAAGTCAGCAAATGTAGGGACAGCATGGTGCATATTTTGTTTGAAGTGAATACATAAAATACATTGACACTGGTGCATTACTGATAACTTTTATGCAGTTAAAATTCTCTGATAAATTATGTGAGGCATTAGGAGGGTAAATAAGTCACCCACAAAGGAGGAGGTGACCAAACTCCCATCCTGCAATCTTTCATAACAAAATTACCCATTAGGTTAAGGGCATGACAGCCAGGTAGCATGTGGTCCATGCCAAAACCACTATATTTAGTAAAAAGTGACATTGTCTTAGGGTTATATAAATTTCCTCATCCATTCTGTCTCCTCACTTAAGGCCCAGGGAACAGAACAAAAGCAAACCTGTTCAGTGCAGGACAACCCAGAAAGCACAACTCCTCTGCCTGTGAAGTTCAGGATATGAAAGGATCCAATAAGAACTCATAAGCCATAAATACATGTAGAATCAATTAGATTCCTAGGCAGATATCTCTGGGGGGATATCTACAGCAGGGATGAAGCTGTGGTTGGAACCCAGCACCAGGCTTCTGCAGGGGCTCCCAGTTCTGTCTCCTTGGGCTGGATGCTTAGCATGGCTTGTTGCTGTGTTGTGGCATCACCTGCAGCCGAGCAGTGTGCCTTCGCACTATTGCCACCTGCACGTCCAAGCACGACAACTTAACCAGGTGAAAAGAGCAATGGGAATTCTGCTCTTACTTCTGTCTCTGACAGTGTGGAAAGCTGATTCTGTAAACACATTTCTTGGTGGCAGGGCAGGGGAAGCCTACCCGTTCCTCCTCTGAAAAGTCTCATTACCCAATTTCAGCTGCTGTATACTGTCTTGCTCCTCACTTCAGTTTTTGAAAGCTGTCTCAGAGCTGGAAAGTCGGTTCTCTGCAGTGTGAGGTGGCTGCTCTCCTTACCTGCCAGGATTCCCATTTGGCTTGAGCAAAATGGAAGAGAAGTTTCCATCTATGTCAAAATCTTCCTTTCATATCTTGGGCCTTAAGAACTTTCTCAAGGATCAGAGAAGAGCTCATGGACAAGGCCTTTGGAAATCCTCCTTCTTGCATTTGTGCTGAACTTCCCTATCAGGAAGGAATGGGCTGGTAAGGAAGCAGTATGCAGAAATCCTGGGAGTACTGTACAAGGCTGATGGCTGAGTTCATCAGTCATGGCAAGGGCCAGATCTGGTCCAAGTGCAGATCACTTAGAGAAAAAGAGAAAGATCACACTGTTCCATCTACAAGCATTTTGTAAGAATGAAGTGCTATTCATCTTTGTCAGGAAATTTTTGTCCATTGTGAAGGATTAATCAGAGATACCACAGAATATAATAGACAGTCATGTAATTTGAGGACCTTGAAGGTCCTAGAAGGCCTTGACTTAAAGATGACTGACACCACAGGGGAGGCCATGCTTAATTTCAAGTGGTCTGAGGGCTGTTTGAAATTTGAAAGTATCTGAGACACAAATGGTTTCAGATTATTTTCTGTACCTCTTCTACTTGTGTTTTTATAGTGACTTTAAAGATTAATTTTCTTTCCTCTTAATAGCTGACAGTCACAGACATGGACATTGCACTGTCTTTTTTTTCCTCATGCCAAGAACCCTCATGTCAGAATGTTATCTTTCTGTTTTACTTTTGTGCTGAGATAGCACTACAACCACTTAATGGGGAAGCTTAGGAACTGTCTCCTGAGATGTATCCACCAGGATCAAACTATCCATGTGGTATTCCTCATCTAAAATGTGGTGCCTAACAGGAGGGTCTAATTGGCATCACTGTCTCAGCTGCTTCAGGACTGCTGCAGTGTCCTGAGAAAGTGCAGAGGGGATTTGTTTGTTTAGCCATGCCCAGGTTCAAGAATGCTTTACATATTCCATATAAGAAAGATAGGCAGGCCTTAGACTGAAAATGCTTTCTTTTCTGTTCACCTTACCACACAAACTCCAATCTAGCTTCTCTCTGAAGACACTTGGTGATTCATGCCCATGTTATCGCCCTGCACAGAGCAGTAAATCACCCTTGTCTACTTCCATGGAACTGCTGGGCATCCCTTTCTCATGTATTCCTAAGGAGCAGACACCTTTAATGGTGCAGCTGGTGGGTGGTAACAGCATGAATCTACTGACATTTCGCTAATGCTGTTTGTTACAGCTAGAGCTTCTAGCTGTGCTTGGTAGAAATTCTGGGGGCTCCTCTTCCCAGTGATCTGTCAGGACCATCACAATGATGGAAGGAGGGAAATGAAACAATAATTCTTGTTTGAGGGCTCAGCTCTCCACTAATCCACCAATAAACATGTTACCTTTTCTTGGACTGCTGCAACTTTTTCCCTGCAACCATATGTCTAGATTCTGATGCTTGTCACTATTTAGAGCCAGGTGTTTGCTGGGCCCAGAAGTGAGGACAGAGACAAAGAAATGATGGCCATGAATTTGCACAGCTCAGCAGTCTGGATTACAGGGTTGATAGGCACATGGTGCTGCTGAAAGAGGTGTTGCAACTGCCAGTGGAACATGTGTGTAGGGGTCAGTGTACTGTGATTGTATCACTGATGGCCTCCAGATAGTTAAATTCAGTTCAGGGCTCAAGTGGAGAGACCTAAGGTTCCATATGTTCTATGTAAAATGCTCCCTGTTCATGTTTGCTAACCTTTCAATTAGAGAACCAAATAGAGAAAGTTTTAAGAGGTAACTCTCTTGAAATGCAAAATGCTCAGTAGAGCTTTATTTTAACAGGGTTCCTATTCCCAGCCTCTTTAATGACAAAGCCCTTATAAGGGAGTCAGCTCATGAATCAGTCTTCATTAAGACATGTATTAAAAATGGCAGTAACTGCCCTCCAAAAAAATAAGGAATTAGTTGTGTTGGGCACAACAGGATTTGCTGGGATTTCTTCTTCTCATTTCCATCCAGTTCCATGCCCTCGAAAACAAAACAAGCAGCGCAGCTGGGATAGTGAGAGGAGGGAAGAGTACTGTCACACTTTGCTCCTTGGAGAAGCTGGCCTAACCATGCAGCCTTGTTGCTTAAAGATAGAGAGCAAAATGCATGTAATCAGCTACGCAGAAACGTGGCTGACTTTATCTGACTCTGTGGTCATGAGCATATGCCAGTGTGGTAAATGAATGTCAATCAACAGATTTTTCTCTTATTTTCTGGCCCATAGGATAATTTTTCACAGGTGATACAGGAAGTCCTGTCTGAATATTTTCCAGAATATTCTGGGCCCCTGAAGCTGTGAGCCAAGAGCTTTCTTTTCTCTGCCCACCATCACCTTAGCCCACTATCAGAAGCAGAGCTACTTCTTTAGCTCTCATTCCTGACATGTTATTGACCTCTGGTCTTGCATGGCAGTAATTTGTTAGACATCTTTTCAACACTGCCAGTGTATTGTTAGCAGGCCTCTAGGTTATGAGAAGCTCAGCCTGGTTTATACCAGAGGGCAGAGTGTGTGCCTGAACCCAATATTACTTTCTTCTGAGACTGTGCCTATAGCAACAAATGTGTGAGAGGAAACCAGCTGGACAGGCAATGGTGCTGACACTGCTTTTTGGGGCAAGACCTTCAGTGCTCCAGTTCAGTGTCATGGCATAAGTAGGCTGTACTTCAGCTGTCATGGTCTATCTGAAAAAAAATGGTGTTGTGGTTTCACTGCTGCATGATCTATGCAGGTAAGCACAGGCAGAGATACATGGCTGTGCTTCAAACCACTTAGTGACACAATATCAAAGGATGCAAAGAGCTGGACTCGGTGAAAGGATGTATTTGTCATGAAAAGCTATTTGTTATCTCAACTTCAGCTTGATTAACTTGTCTGTGTAACATTCCAGCTGAAAATCCTGACCAAGCTCATTACAGAACTCGAATGGATAGACCAGTTTGATAATGAAAAGTAACACAAATCATTTTAACTAGAGACTAATGTTTCATTATTTAACATCTAAAAAATATCTTCCCCTAGCAGATCTCTGGGGAACATTTACAACTTCTTCTTATGAATAAGCATGTGTTCCTTCTCTGACCCAAAAGGTGATAATGAAGTGATTAAAAGGATCTGTGATAGTTCTTTGCTAGAGAAGGATGAAATACAGCATTGGCATATATTCCGGCTACTAATAAAAAGAGCAGGGTGAAAGTGATAAGGTCATTTGAAGATTTTCAGCAGAACACAATGACTTGGAACACTGGGATGATTTTTTGCCTGGCATACTCACACTATGTCAGGATGAGGAAGAGCTGTATTTAGTAGCTCTTCTTTTTAAACTCCAATATAAGCTACTTCCTGGCACACTGCATTGATTTTCCTCTCGTTGTGATCTTGTAATAATCGTAGGGGCAGGACAAAATGTAAACTCATGAATTCCATGCCTTAGCTGTGACAGTAATTTAGATATCTGTCTCACCTTTTCAGCAAAACTAACAGTGGGTTCCTTGGAGGAAGTGTTCATGTACTTGTGCACTGGAATATTCCTATTTTAGTAGGCACAGTTGGTTTTGCACTTTGTCTGTTTCATTCCATTATTTGAGAAGACTTACAGCGCTAATTTTGCCCTGTGTGTCAGCGCTTTTTTCTTGCCCTCATCCAGATACTGAGGAAAGGCTGCTGTGCTTGAAAGCTGCTCTGGTTTTTTCCCTGGTAATGCAAAGTGTTCTGTCTCCTAACAAGCCTTGCATTTGTTACTTTCTTACATCACCTTCTTTGCACTTTACCGTGGGATAAGTGTCCATGTCGTCATTCAAACCATTAATTAAAATGAAGGATAGACCTTGCAGATTATTCTACCAGCAGCACATTCTTCCAGCCTGACAGCAAACCAGTTGTGCATCAGCTTCCATACTTGACAAAGCAATACAAGTGTTTTCCAGAAGCCTTTTTGTGGTAGCTTCTACAGACATACTGATGGCTACAACTACCACTGTTAACTGGGAAATTCTGAGGTTCCCTCAAAGAAACAATATTCACTGACCTTTAAAGGAACCTGTGAGAGGCAATGCCTTCACTTAAGGTGACAGGAGAGAACACGGGCAATGCTCCTTTACCATATGTGCTGGATGCCCATATTAGCTGAGATTGCTCCTGAATGGATTGTCTTCCTGGCAGAAGGTCACAACCACAGACCCAATTTACCTTGGCTTGGTAATTCCATTACCTTGGAATGTTTGCAAAAACATGAAGGTCTGTAGTTGCTTTCAAATCTGCTAAACAGCAATCAACTTTATTGGCTTGCAATTTGCTTCATTGCAATGGTTTACTCTTTTATTTCTTTGTTTGCTCCTGTGAAAGTTTGGTAGGGCAGTGGAATTAGGAGAGGTATTGTGAAAGGAAGGCTTTGAGTCAGATGAGGAGGTATCCTGACAGCAGGATATGGTGTCTGACAGGTCTTGTGTTATTAGCTGCCTCAGAGCTGGGATTATCCTTGAACAGAGACAAGCCCCTAATCTCCTAGAGTTTAGATGGCAATGCTGGCAAAGCATCTATGAGTTCTGTGATTGGTGTTACACTCTAACCAATGAACCAAGTTCTTATTGGTGTAGTGTCTTCTAAAGTATTGCATTCTTTATAAGTGCAAGGAACAGGTTATTGGTTGTTTGCACTGTGCTATCACCTCTCTCCATGTGCCCTTCAGTCTGCTCTGTGGTTTGATGGCTATGGGTCTTTTTTGGAATAAAATAAAACCTTCTATCAGTACAGGAGTCGTCTCAAAAGAGTAGTCTGCTCATATTAGAACAGGAAGCATCTGAACCTTAATTCAATATGCAAGAGGCAGTTTGCATGGCCGTATGTATTTCAGGGACCTTGCTTTTTATTTTGAGTAAAAGGAAGCCATAACTAGCATGAGCCATTTTTAGGTGCTGTGCCTTCCTTGGCAGAAGCAACAAGAGGCTGATCTTAAACAGGGCCAATATTGTGAAGATGAGAGGTGAGGATATGGGGAAAAATACCTGAGATTGCCATGTTCACAAGAAGAGAAGTAGGGTTTACAGGAGCTGAAAAAACAGTACAGTGGCACGTGCAGGCAGTAGGTCCCTTGAGCAATTGCTGGAAGCTGCTGTGAATAAGATATGCTGTCCTTCTTTCTGACTATCCATGACAGTTGCACTTTTCTTGAATAGGAGTAACTGGAATAAACTTATAAGTGACACATGAATTTTGAATGTACCTGCCAAACAACAATTCAGGTTTCCAGCCTGAAAAGGCAGACTTAATTCTGTCTTCCATTCAGTCAAAAAAAAAATCTAAACCCTTGGCAGTCTTCAGGTGTACTAATTTAGGACCATGTGTGATCTGTCTTCTAGAAGCACTGACATTTAGTCTTTTCTTTGTGCCAGCTATTAGGAGGAGGTATGATTTCCCAGTGATTGCAGGGAGGTATGATTTCCCAGTGTAGTGGCCACTTGTGTGTAGGTTGCCTGCATCGTGTTAAGAAGAGTTCTTTCTGTACTGGAAAACAGTGCACTGAGTTCACAAAACAAGTTAACCTAGCCTGTTCTTTTAAAACTGTATGACTGGAAATTCCTTGGTCGTGTTTGCAAAAGGAAGAAACAGAATGGAATGATTCAAGGATTAATCAAATTGTCCCATTTGCAATTGAGGCAAGACACTCAACAAAAAATGCTACCTCAAGAGCATTCAAATATTTCGTTATTAATGGTTTTTCTCTCTCTTTTATTGTGTTTGATAATGGGACTTTGTCTTAGTGTCTAAGCAAAAACACTTAAAAAAAAGTGCTTAAAAACCTATTCCACATGTTTCCTGATCTCTTGACCTCTCTGTAAGTCACCACTCTGTAAGTCTGTTTACCTTGCCACAGATTAAAATGGGGTGAAAAAAATAATCTTTTACAATTGCATTGGTTCTTGCCTTAAAAGTGTAAGGTTTCACTCAATGTTAAAACGTGACTTCATCTACAGCTGAAAAATTGGGATATTTAGCATAAGAAGATGTAGATCAGTGGGATTTCTTTGATCCCAGCTAATGTTTTGTGGCTTTAATCTTGAAATGCTAAAATATAGAATGCTATATTTAATGCTGAAATGCTATATATGGTCAGTAAGGTAAAAAGCATGAGATAAAATTAAGCATATGTGTTGCTCCTTTACTGGGTTGGGGGTCTGTCATTTTCTGAACACTGTGAGAAAACTAAAACTTGTCAAGCCTTTATAGTTCCTCCTTCTTTGTTGTCTTGGCCTAGACTGAGATCTCTGCATGACAGAAAGCTGAAAATGTGTGCAGAGCTACTGACAGCTGGCAAGAACATCGGCGAGAGCCATGATGTGTTGAGACTTGTAAGGAAATCCAGGCTACAGCCATCAGTTGCTATCTCTGTTTATAAGACAGTCCTTAGGCCTTGTTTTGTGCAGCCACTGGCATTTATTCTTGGCAGCAGAAAACCTTGTTCACCCCTCATTTTAAACATTTGGTGTTTGGCCTGTTTGAAGAGTGTGAAGTCACATATTTTTCCAGCCATGCTTTTAGGTCATGTCCCATCTTTCTTTGCATCAGTTCTCTGTCTCCAGTATTGTTTCAGATGCAGCTGTGCTTCTGGGTTCTTTTGCATAGCAGATTTAAAATTGTGATAAGCAGCTGCTAGTTGGATAGAGGCTTAGGGGCTCATTAGCTCACAGAGACACTTATATTTCCATTTCCATTTTGGGGGAGCTTATGATACTCTGTAATTACAATGTCTGAAGGCTCTCCATCCTCCTGGACTGAGTAGCCACTCTTTTTCTGCTAATTTGATGTATAGCAGCAAAATTAACCATTTGTTTAGAAAGCAGCTAGATTTCTTACACTGTTGTCAGCAATAGAGGTGGTACCCTTCTCCTCCCTCCTGCATGCACTGGAACACTTTTTCAGTATTAACAATGGTCCTGCTTCTTTAGAAGCCAGACAGCAACGTATTTTCCAAAGGATGGAAAGGTCTTTACTGTTTTTCACAGAAGAGTGAAGTAAAGCTCAAAGGTGAAGCCCAGTCACTGAGATGTGAACCAGGTGAATTTGCCATCCTGACTAGAATAACTCTCTTTATTAATAAAATTGTGACAGGTTAAGGTTTGAGAATTGCTGGTGATACATGACTGTGAAAGTATATTCAAAATGATACACTAATTCAAAGCAATATACTAGCAAGCTCTATTTCCCCCTTGAGATAATCACTCAGCAGGCACAGGGTACTTACCTAAGAAGTGGCCCTGTGGGGGGACAAGACAGGTCCAGCCTGTTGACAGATCCCGGAAGGTATGATGGAGTCTCCCCTTCTTTATGTTTAGGTGGAGCTTTAGTGACTTCAGTCATACATCATACTCAGTGAGTGGGGGTTGTGTTGTGGGGTGGGAATCTGAGATAACCTTGTGATGGGGACACTCATTCTAGTATCTATTTTCCTATTCTATTTTGTGATGCTTGCTGTTTGACTGCACCTTGAGGTCCTGAAAAAGATAGCTTTAATCTGANCCCTTCCAACCTGACCTTGAACACTTCTAATGATAGAGCATCCACAACTTCTCTGGGCAACCTTGTTATTACAAGATTACCTTGTTATTACAAGATTACCAAAAGGAAGTATATGGGTATAATGACTTACCTTTATACTCACATATGTACAGTATGAGAGGTCTGGCATGTGCAGCACTGACCAACCTGATCCCAGGAGTGTGGCTAATCAGTGATGGGAAAGGGTCTCTGCACAGGTGATCCACACATCATGGAGTTTGGGGTCAGCCAGGCATCCTCAGTGGAGGGGATGTCACACAGAGAAGCTCCCACAGAGAAACTCGTCAAGAATAGCCTTCATTTTGGCATGGAAGGTAG
>VZTN01026777.1:20898-31962 GCA_013400515.1 Erpornis zantholeuca | reverse complement strand
GGCATGGAAGGTAGGGTAGACACACAGGTGAGCATAGGACATAGCTCCCAGCTACTAATTTGAGAGAAGCCCCAGCCCCAGCTCTCATGTGGAAACTTAAGAGTACTGAAGAAGAAAATGCATGTGTCAGCAGGCAGCACCCACAATCTAGTTGGAAAGGATTAAAAAGAAGAAAGTGGAGGGTATTAAAAAAGATACCAATATTTTTACTGATAATGAATGATCAGGAAGGCTATCCCAGGAAGGATATATACTTGATTAAACACTGTTTACTACAGCCTGAACCAGTCCAAAGTTTTATGCAACAAGGACACATGTCTGAAAAGAGTTTTTTCTGAGTATGAGCTACAATTTNTGCTGAGCAAGAAAGATACCACCTTGTGGCACTCAGCGCTGCTCAGTATGCAGCGGGATTGGGCTGGCTCATTAAAAACAACACAGCTCCATTCGTGTAAGCTGAAATTCTTCACTTCAAATTCATTTAGAATGAGCATGGACCAGGCAAATCTTAGTACAGAAAATTCTGTTTCTGTGCCCAAGCTTCTGTTAGCTCCTAGCAGCTGCTTTGCACCTATGATCACTGAAATTCCCTCAGGAATCAGTTCCTATTGTACTCCCTCGTGCTGTAAGTTTAATCTTTCCTTTTGAACAGCAGGCACACCAGAAGAACTATGTGCAATCTGTTTCACTGTTTATAGTCAGTTCAAAAGCATATTAGAAGGCAGGACTCTTGTCAGATCTAATGTAAGGACTGTCTAGCCCAGCGTTGGGGGATGTGTTGGAAAGGCAGCAACTGCCTGAGTGTAGTGGGGATCTACCCCAGAACACTGTCCAGCCTGTCATAGCTGTGGCTTTCAAATCCATGCATGTTACCTCTGTACATACCTGATAGTCATAAGAGTTCTTTATTTGGGTGCTAGGAAGCGTTTATGTGAAAAACGAATTAAGAAGTGATATTTAAAGAGGGACAAGAATTTGATATTCATCATTTTTGTAGAGCTGGATGTCCACCCCCAAACTTGCACTTTGTATTGAACGGTATTTGTCATTCAAAACAAAGTTCTGCCACTTTATAAGATGTCCAAAGTAAGAGGAGAGCTCAAAAGGCTGTGAAAGTCATTGTGTGCAGCTCACTGTGCCTTCTGCTTCTGTAGGTCCCAATCAGATAGGTTGAATGGGAAGCCTGGCTGGTGTGTGATTTGGGGTGAATAAAGAATTTTGACATATATTCTCTCTTGTGATAATGATGGGTGAGAGCTATTAGCATAAAATTGCTATAAATCATGCTCATTGTAAAGATAAGGGTCTTGATTGCAGTCAGCACTGAAATCTCTAGCTCATTTCCTGTAAATCACTCACTTCAAAGGTAGAATTAAAAGATCTTGTGCTAGGCAGGCTTTACTGGGGAATTTGCTTTCTGGCTGTCCATTTGTGTAATTAAGATACACAATATTTAGAAAATCTTACCAAAAAGCTGTTGCCTACTGTCATTTAGATGCTAGCTTTGGCTGTCCTTTTCTGCAAAGAGGTAGGCAGATTTCTTCCTACGTCCTGTACCACTGAGGTTAATGTGTAGGTTTTTTAAAGTTCTGAAAAGGCTGAGTGGAGAAACACAGACCTTTCTGATCCTGTGTGCGGTGTGGGCAGCTCACACTGTTTCACCAGAGTCGCACATCATCTGCTCACTGTAGGGCCTTTTTACTGTTCTGGCATCCAATACTGCAGAAACATGTATGGGAGGGCAGGTCTACACTGTATCAAACCAATCGTCTGCTATATTTCAGCAGCTGTCTCCACTACTGGCCAAAGGAATGCTTTTTTATGAAAATATAAGTGCAAGGCAAAATAAAAACTTCCCCTAATATTTTCCCATCCCTCTCATTCTCAGTGGCTTTCTGAGTATAGGTACTTTTTTCTGTATTTAATGATTCTCAGTGGCATTATCCACCGTGGGTTTGCCCACCCTTTCCTTAAACCTTTGGAACCTTCTAGTGTCTGCAGCACTACAGGCAGATGTTCTACCAGCCTGCTAGACTGAAGATCCATTTCTGCCTGAGGGCTTTGTGTCTTGCCCCTCCTCCCTTCACTTGATCTTTCAGCCACCTTTCTGGAATTTAAATTGGAATGGGGAAATGCAGTGAGATCTAAAGGGGTTCTTCTGAGGTGTGTGATTCCCAGTGCATATCTCAAGTATTCAAGAAGTTGTTGAATTGAAGTATTGGAGACGGTTGTGTAAGCAAAAGTGGAAATCGGATTCTCAGTGACAAAATCCACAGTCTCCTGGTACTCTAAGAGGACTTGTGGAAGACACAGGGTACACTGCTCTGCCATTGAAGCAGACTCACAAAGACTCTTGAAAAGCACTTGTAGGAAATGGGACTCTTGAAAGCACTAACTCTGATCCTGGCAGTAATTGAATCTGATCAATCAAGAGCACAGCCTCTGTACAGTTTTCTTGCTATACAACACTTGCTTAGCCTTCATAAATGCCTGGAATTTTTTCGTCTACTTGCCATAAACCTTCCTATTTCTTCAAAGCTGTCTCTAAATATTCGCTAGATCAGTTAAGGAGCCATAGAAAATGCTCCCTCATCTAAACAAATAGTTATTTTTCTGATGTAAGATAGAAGAAGCAGGATGAATTCTGAAAGCTCCATCACTTGCCAGTCACCCACCTATGATCTGCTGGCAATATGAAGAATAAACAGTGTCCTAGATATTAAAGAAGATGGAGTGATACTTCTAAATTTTCAGCAAATTAACAATTTATTTGGAATAATTAGGCTTACTTGTTTGTTTTTTCCCCAATTTACTTAGGTATAATGACTTGATTTTATACAAGTCGATGAGTGTGGCTTGATATAGGAACCCGAGTCACTGCCCCACCTATTTGATTAGAAAGAAGGTTCTTAAAGAAAACCAACAAAGAAAACAGATTAGCTTTCTCTATCTCTTTTGCTTTCAGATAAAATGGACAGTTCCCTCTCGGTAATTTCAAACTGTTATTGCTGTTATTATTATTGTTGTTGTTGAAACTTAATTTTAGGCTGGTCTGAAAAAAGCATTATTGAAAAAAGTGGAGAAAAAGGACCTGCCCTAATGCTGACAAGAGATGGTGAATCAAATGGAGGCTGAAGTGGGAAAGCCTTTACAGAAGGCTGGGCAGTTGTAGCTTTCTCTTCAGTGTTTTTGTGAGAGCTACCTGTTTGGAACAAATTTCTTCTGCATGAAGGGATGCTAAAGGTAGATGCTTAGAAATATCCAAATCTCAGCTCTTAGGAAAAGAGGATGGTGTAAGACAACTGCCCACTTTTTCCAGCATAATTTTTTTCATAACTCCCTCTCTCATTTGGTAAAACCAGACCCATACTATGTACAAATATCATGTTTGTTGCCACAAGATCTGAGAACTTCCAAGAGACTTTCCAGTTGGTTAAATCATGACTTAAGCCATTAAACACTTTCATGGGCTGGGAATTCATACTTCCTCTATTATCCAACTCAGTACAACAACTTTAACACAAGATACTTGTAAAATGTTCAGAATAAAGATTGGCCTTGGAATATGTCAAGTCTCGGCTTTTTATTTTTTTTTCCTGAGATGGCAGTAAGAATTCTTCTGACATTAAACTGAAAACTCTGTCTCCAAGTATAATGCACAAGTGCTTTTGTTGCTGTGTTTGATTTTCCACTGTTGTTTTGTTGGGTTTTTTTGTTTGGTGTGACGTTTTTCTTGTTTGTTTCTTTGTTTCATTTTCCTTTTTCTTTTCCCGGGAGCCTTGTATTTTGTGCAGGTTAAAGAACTTTCTTGCTTCTCTTGCCTTCCTCTAGAAAAAGTAATTATGTCTTGCAACAATTTTGCCTTATACCTGTAGCCAAGATGTGTTAGATAGGGTTTACCAGGATGGTAGTCATCCTGCCATTGGAAACACAAATATTTCATTGTAAATTAATTTTAAGGAGTTAAACTTGACCGTTGATTCCTTGGAATTATGTTTGCCATTTCCCCCCTTGCATGAAGAAGTTGCAAGGCAAAACTTAGTTCAAGATGTTAGCATGCTTCTGTGGTGTAAGCACTGGTGGTTTTTGCCTATACAACAGCCACAGTCTGTAGTCCACAATTGTCTTTGCTAAACTGTTGGAGGGTCTCAGGTAAACTGTGTTGGCAGTGCCTTTCAATTTGGTACTCTCCTCTAAAGAAAATCCAATTAGTGCCACATTGTTCTGCTGGTCACAATGTCCTGTGTCACAGTGAAAAAATAATTTCTGTGAGGAATAATACACGTGTGGCTGCTGATTCTTTTGAAGCAGAGAAGTTCCAGCTTTTTCCTTAATATTTTGCTCGTGAATATGAGTTCTAGCAGATGAAATTACTGGCAACATTCTTTTACCTAATGCCCTTACCTGAGTACTTTTGGAGGAGAATTGTTATGTTTTTTTCTTAACACGGTGCTAAGCACATTTGATAGAATGCCTTGATTGGATAAAAATAGTCAGTTTAGAGTTCAATTACCAGAGTGCAAGGGAAAAAACCACCATTTAGATTTGATGCTCAGCAGGAGTGAGTGGGATCATGAAGAGGAGAAGAGAGTTGAGGAAACATCCAGCTTTAAATGGCTTCCTTGTATACCAATTATTCTGATCTACAGCTTCTCTTGCGTCATCCTGAAGAAAATTTTGCATATGCAGAAAATTAAAACCCCTTTTTGATATTTAGACACTTGGCTTGCTCATAATTCATTGTGGTGAGACAAAAACATACTACAGGAAGGCAAGGGGTAAAAGAGTAATAGAAAAGAGAAATATTGCTTTTGTTGTGTTTTTTACTTTTTCATGGTAACTAATCTAAGTCCTAAAGTGCACCTGAAACTTAGAAAACAGCTTAAACAATGGATGCCTTGGAAGCTTTTGCTGTTGCTGCAGGCACACAGCAAACTATTATTTGTGATTCAGCCAACAGCCCAGGACCTCCTTAGCACTGAGGAAAAAGCTTTGTGGATCTTTCTTTGTCCTTCAGCGGCTCTGGCCTTTTGGGCTGTGAGCACAGTTGTCATCTGGGCCACGTGCTATGTTTGTTTTGCTAGGTGGGCTGACACTGCAGTGACAGCCGAGTCCCTTGCTGCTCCCACCACGTGGACATGGAGATGATAGTTGCCTTTTAGAGCTCAGTTTTTGCTCCATACCATCACAATACCTTGTACTGAGGCAGATTCCTGAAAGAGCTGTCTATAATATGTAGAGACAGATCCGTCTGACAAAATTTGTCCTGACTGCTAGAGAATGTGAACTAATGAAGTCTTCAGTAGCTTCTTTCCATCTCAGAAAAGCACACTGGTCTGTCTTGCACGAAACCTTTACCTGAAGGATAGTGCCTGCTGGTTTGGATCTTAATTCCTATTTCATACTCTAAGAAGCACAGAATATCAGGAATTGAAAGAGACCTCTTGAGATCTTCAACCTCCCTGCCTAAGCAGGGTCAGATTAAACCCATGACTGTACACTGACAGGCTTGAAACATCTCCATATTTACTACTGAAAGAAGAGATAACTGTTCCCCGTGCACATTGTGATGACAAAGTTTATACTGACGTAGGGAAGGGGAGGGAAAAAGTGGAGAGAATTCAGATATCTGGTAGGAGAATATCTGGTAGTATATTCCTTCTTGGGGGTGGGCTGGGGTAGAATTTCTTCCTCTGAAGAAATAACATATAAAAAAAATCCATCAGATAAAGTGATGGAGGAGCAGTTTTCTAGTCATGGTAGGAGAATGGAGTGTTTGGTTTCTTTGGGATTTTTCAAGCCCTATTTCCCATGGTTGTTTTTTCCTGATAACATTCTACTGAGTTACTGCTTTAATGAGGAGCAAAGATTTCTCATTTTACGTTGTGATAAATTATTACAGTATTAATTAGAACTTGCATAGCCAATTTCATTTTTTCAGAGGTTTTAAGAGATGTTAATTACTTCATTAGTAATAATTAACTTGTTCTTTGGGAACTGCCAAACTTCTTTTTTTCCAGTTGTTTGTTTGTCATTGATTTTTTTTCCCTTCAGATACATATTTTTCCTCACTGTGCAGTTCGGATGATGTATTTTCACCTGGCCTGTTCAAGTTACACTAAATTTCCTCTCTCTGGCCCCTTTGTTTCTGATAAGATTTGGTTATGGTGCAAAGAGGAGTATGAATCTATGATGAGGTCACTGTTAAAACGAGGAATGACTTCCAAATACCTCTTTAGAGCCTTTTGAGTGGGAATTCTCTCACTGTGATTGTAGAGCTAGCCTGATCCATACAATGCATCCGGTGCTGCATGTTTTTGCTATCTTTAAAGAGGTTTAAGCTGTGTTTTAGGGTTTTGGGGGAGGGGTGGTGGTGGTGTTTAGTTTTTTTCCCTGGTAGACAGCTGTTCTTGTGGAATGGTTGCAGTGTTTTGTGGCTTCATCTGGCATGTCATCCCCAGGACTTTTGAGTGTCCAGTTTACGGATCCATTGCCAGGGTAGTCAGTTGGATTTGCCAAGTCATCATGATGTGAAATCAAGGATCCAGCTTGGCTCCTACCACTGTTGTTTCTGTGGCAGTGAGTGAAGTCAGCACCAGGTGCCTGGCTAGCTGATTACGAGGAGAGTGGAAATGTTTCCTGGCTCTATTGCTGGGTAGATTTCACATTGTCTTACTCCTAATACTCCTATTAAGATTCCAAGAAAGTACTCGCTGGTGGAAGGAAAACTGCTCAAAACAAGGCCTCCAGGTATTAAAGTAATAGTGCTCAGTTGTGCCACAGTAGGTTTAGAAGATACTTGTTACACAGTAAGCAGAAGATAAGGAAAGATTGATGAACTGAAACGAGCACCCACAAGGACAGAGGTGATGGCTTTTACTATCCCAAGAGGCATTGATCAGAAGACCACTCCGTGTTTCTTTAGCCACCAGTGCTAACCATACAGATGGGCAGTACAGGAAAGAACTAAGAAAATGCTGAGTGGGAACAAAGAGGGTATGAAAAACAACTGGGATACTGTTAGAAAGCTAGTGCTCATGGCCTGCTCCATTTTGTATGTGTACAAACAGGAAAACAGGGCTGAAACTGTGTGTATCCCTCCGTTAGTGGGAGAGCAGAAAGAAGGGTGGTGTGGCATAGTTTATACCACAGGGTGGTGTCATATTAATAATCTTCCAAGGAAGAAAGCTCTAAGTCAGGAAAGATCCAAACCAAACAAATAAAAACACCAAACCAAAAGATGCAGAAGGTAATACAGTTGATATTCTTTTTCGAGGAGATGAAAATGTCCTATCCAGCCCTTCCAAGGGAGGTCTTTCAGGGAAAGACAATGCTCCAACTGTTCCAGATATCTTTACAGAATATAAACTTGGTTTTGACTGCTTCTCAGGATTCCCCTGGAAACTAGTGCCTTTATAGCAAGTAATCACCTAAAGATGTAGGAAAAATCTTGTAGATGAATAAACCATCTGGTTTATGAATATCTTGCTAAGGAACACTGATAAAAATATTATTTTTTGCAGGGGTTTGCTGTATTTTGGTAACTAGCACCCTTGCCACAGGGGTGTTGTTTGAACATCTGGATACACAGAAATCTTATTATTAGATTACAAAGTTTTCCTTACTAGTCTTACTGCCCCCTTTCTCATTTAAAGTGGAAAAAGGGAAAATCTGCTAGTTTGAATTAAGTTAGGTTTTTCCATAGTGGGAGAGACTGAAATCAAAGTAGAAGGATAATGAGAAAAGCACTTCAAGGGCTCACAGCCTAACCAGGGAATTAACTGATCTTGCTCAAATCTTCAAGCTTGGTCATTAGGTTCTGTGAATCACAGCCTTCATGCCACAGAGAAATTTAGGGAGTATGCCAGACTATAATTTCCTTTTTCCAAAGTTCAAAGGGAAAGTAGGTTTCATCCAAAACTCAGGTTCCCAGCCTGTGTGATGAGGGAAATAAAGAATAATTTTTACCAGTCATAAGACTTGCAGAGTTCATCTTCTCTGTGGTTGGTTTCTTCTGTCACAAAACTTAAGAGACAACTGACTGACAAAATAAGCTTCCAAGACAGGATTGGATTTGTCATTGTGCCTAATGCTCCTCTCTTCCTGGTCTCTTTCAGAGGCACAGAGTATAGCTTTGGTAAATTCTTCCCCTGCTACAAAACAGGTTTTACTCCCAAATCCTCTGAAGATCTGCGCTGAATTTGTCTGTTGGTGGGAAAAAGAAGATCTGACCAATATGTATTTGTTTGCTGGTGAAGATCAACACAAGCCATTAGAAAAATGAGCCCAAGCCACTTGAGCACACTGTTGTGCTTGAGTCTAGGGGGTGGGGAAGAGAAATGCCTCATTTGAGAGGGTCGTGTGACCTCTGTTACATAGAGGCAGATAAAGTGTCTATGTTGCCCAGATAATAAGCTAGAGAGCAGGACTGGCAGCCACTTGCACGATAAAACAGCACTGAAGTCTCTTCTTGTCTGTTCTAACAAACAAATGAGTTCCTACAAAACTATTAGCCTGCTTTCCTCTTGTGTGTGTGTGTGCTTCTTTACATATACAGAGAATCCAAGCCCCCATCAGGCTCCTGTGCTCAGAAAACTTGCAGAAAACACTGGTTGCAACCTCCAGGGACAGCATTGGCTCCACTTCTTGGTTTCTTCAATAAGCCATAAGAGCATAAAGTCAAATAGAGTACATGTTATACTTGGGTCACTTTATCTTGTTTTGGACAGTTTTTTTGGGGGNGCTCTGCTCACCCCCTTGTGCTGCAGTCTAGAGTCCAGATGGCCTCTGCCAATGCAGAGGCCTGAAATGAGTAATACCTTTCCACCATTTTCTGTGCTTTTGGAAAATACATGGACTCTTATTTCTGATTTTGAAAGGAGGTGCACTGAGCGAGAACAGAGCCATTATGGATCTGCTTGCTCGGCAACTGAGGGAACACCTATGATCTTGCTGCAAAATGCTAGTGCGACGCTCGGCTCTTACCATCTTTTTGATCAGCACAGAACATTCCAAGGCAGGCATTTTCTGAGAAGCTATTTTTCTCTGGATCAAAAGCAGCTTTTTGTCTGTTCTGGCCCTGCATCTATCTAGGATTTCAAAGCTAGGATGTCAATCCCAAGTGTTTAGAAGACTAAGTGGTGCAAGAATCGGTGAGGCCATTGCACTGACTGACGCCATAAGCCATGCACAGGCTGGAGGGACCCACTTGGCTTACTGGGTCTGTAAGGGTATGAGACACTGACACAGGCACAGCTGGCAGACTGGATGCTGAAGCTTGGACCTCAGATATTCTCACCTTTGTTTTAACCTTTGTGTTTTCTCCCTGCTTCTGGGCAGAATGGGAGTTTCAAAGTTGATTAGAGAAGTGCTCTCACTGAGTCACATGCGGGCAGAAAGGATTGCCTTGCTCTCTAAACTCCTTCACAGGCAGGAGCCTGTGTGTGGCTGGATCCACTCTTAGCCTCAGACTTTGTCAATGGTTTATGTCTAAAGGACTACATAGGTGTAATTGACTCTTTTTACAACTTTGTCTTGCATGTTTAAGGATGGCAAAGCAGATATATTTATATAAATATAAATTAAACTAAGAGATCTAACCAGAATTACTTACTACACAGTGTAAGTAGCTATAACTACTAGTATACTATAGCACACTATTTTTGAAACAATATTGAAGAAATTATATTAACGGAATTATACTGAAGCAATTATATTAAAGTTATCAAAATTTTCCATACAGACTCCTAGAAAGGGTATGTTAAAAAACTCTGCCATTAGAAAGTGGGAAGTGGGACTGGGGTGATTGACTGAAAGTTGGCTGTCTCCAGGCCAGCTGTGTCACCTCAGCATGTTTAGGCAAGTCATCAGTAGTATCACTTTTTTGTTCCTTTATCAGGTCTTTTACCTTCTCTGCCACGTCTTCACCTCACTATCAGCGTGTTTAACTTTGAGATTGATGAGTCACACCGGCTTCAGCATTATTCAACACCAAAAGCAGAATGACACCCCCTTCTCCATTCACCACTGCTGGAGGCTATTCTGTCATTATTTATGTAGCAAAGTCTGCATAGCGTCCTGTCATTGCCCTTGGAAGGTGCAAAATAAAGAAAAAATCAAAGTAGTAGCAAGAAAATATGTGGACATGAATGCCTTGAGATAAAAAGCTCTTCTGCTTGACTCTCTGCACTCTGTGAACCCTGATTGCTGGCAGCCATTTGTAAAAGGCAGTGTTGCTTTAGCCATGTCTCTTGTCAGCAGACCTTCTGTACTGCAACACCTGAGATGAACCTTTGTGTGGGTAATACCTGGCTGCAAAGCAGTCTTTTCAAAAGACTGAATGCCATAAGGGTGGGAGGTATGGTTGGCCTGATCAATCCTTTTAACATCTGTTTCAAGATTTCTGGATGGTTCTTCATACAGAGCACAAATCCTTAAATTAGGTTTGAACCCTAGCCGTGTTGGAAATGGTTTTCTCACCTCTACATTAGCTGGGCCAGCTTTGCAGCAGAAAGAAGACACATGTGAGGGGTGGAAGGTAGGAAATCTGCCTGCTACTGCTTCCCTACAACTTTTAAAGTTTCGTTCTTCCTTAGACTCCTACCTAAGCAGTGAAAGAAATAGAATCAATATGATGAAAGACCTCAAGTAACCTTGTAAGAGCTCCCGTCTTCATGATCACTCTGAAGCAATGTGGGGTCAACTTATTGTTCAGATATTCTTTCTTGGAAACCACACAAGAAAATGCAGTATTTCCACTCAGTAAATCCCCAGGGAACGAGACTTTGGTAATGCACTGAATCACTCTTTTGTGGACCATTAAATGATGAGAGCTTTTGGAAACACAGAACACATTTTCATGAAGTAAACCTTCAGCAAATTTCAGACAGAGAAATGTACAAGAGTTGTCTGGGTTTTCTAAGGTTAGTTTTTCAATGT
This sequence comes from Erpornis zantholeuca, assembly GCA_013400515.1. Taxonomy (NCBI): domain Eukaryota; kingdom Metazoa; phylum Chordata; class Aves; order Passeriformes; family Timaliidae; genus Erpornis; species Erpornis zantholeuca. Next base: position 21,024 of record VZTN01026777.1, on the reverse strand, counting down.
CTGGTATGATATTTGGTTTCAGAGCTCATGCCTAATTGCTCTGTGCTGTAGAAAAAAACCCCAAAAACCAACCCCAAGCAGTGCCGCTATTTGCTAAGGATTTCTTCTTTTTATTTAACAGAATGA
>VZTN01026777.1:3149-18391 GCA_013400515.1 Erpornis zantholeuca | reverse complement strand
CTAAAGAGATTACCAAATAGTGCTTGGGTCTTGGCCACGCCCACACAGCTCCAGGCTCCACCCCCTCACAGAAAGTACAAAAAATTAACCCTCTATTTGGCTGAAACGAGGAAAATACTTTACATCAGGTCTGCATTTCCACCTTCCCCTGTGATCCTTCTTCATCCAGTGTTAAATCTTCTGTTCATCACTGTAATGCAATGGCCCTTATCTACTGCTCTAAGATCAGCCAAAAACTTTCTGTTGATTTACTGTCAAGGGTGTCACAATAGAACTGGAGACTGGAAAGGTCCTGGTCTTTCCTCTCTTGGGGACAAGCTTTTAATTTTTGATTCAAATCAGAGAATTTGTGATGAAGCATTTCTGTAGAATAGATTTGGCAGAGCCTCATGTTTTCAGGTGATCACAGGCTTGCATTCATTAGACTGGAGACCTACAAGTTCTTTTTCTGATGTAGTTTAGAATTGTTGAACTTTCACTCCTGGACATTTACACCCAGGTTTTGCAGCTCCAGTGATATTTACAGTACTTCTGAGCATTCAGGAGACTCTGTTTGTAGGCAAACTTTGCAAATTATTAAGAAGAAGTGCAATCAAAGGCATTTTCTCTTATGATATAGTTGAACATTCTTTTTTCAGGAACTATTAATCTGGGAATATTTGTATGTCTGGACATGCCTGTTCCAGAATCAGCTGGACTCCAGGGTAGCCTAATTCCCTTTTAAAGATATTCTGCTTGACACTTTCCATTTCTCTTTACCTGAAGGAAGGTTTGGGTGAAATATGCCACATATCAAGTTGCATTTTGTAGGACTGTTGACCATATGAGCACACAATTCTTAACCGTGGTTAAAGGAAGAACTGTCTGTGGCCGCTATTGGAATCAGCTGCTGAAAACATGATGGCAATAGATTTTGCCACTGTGGGTTTTTTTTGTGTGAATGTTTTGTTTTAATAAAAGCATTTCTCCTTAGCAATGGAAATGAGATAATATGTATGCATTTTAGAGTGATGCCTAGGCAAACAACTAGCTACATAGTGATAGAACTGTAAAAACAGTAATTTAAAGCTGTTCAGCAAATATTTTATCTTGGAAAAGACAAAATAGTTCTCTTACTGTCAGATTCACATTTCTTGCCTGATCACCATTCACCCTTATTTTTGAAGATGGTATGTATGTGCTTTAAGTACTGAGCAAAAACTGCCAATGAAGCAATAATGTTTCTGGCAATGGAACAAGCTACCATAGAAAGGGAAACCCAACTCAGATGCAAAGGGAGGCATGCAGAATTACCAAGTGGGCAAAAAGTTACATCTAGTTTCTTCAATGACATCTGAACTTGGAGTGTTCTGCACAAGAAGGAATGAATTTGGCAGGTACTTTTACTGGAACAAATGGTACACAATGCATAAAACTGGTGAAATCTTTCCATCCTAAGATGATGAGAGCTTTTGCAAGATCTCAAAATTGCTGCCCAGCGAAATCTGAAAAAGTAAGATTATGTTTTCATGGTAAGTTATTTGAATACTGCGGGAACTCCAGAAGAAAACTGATGTTACTTCCACAGTTAAATCTTGAAAGGGAGAGAGGATGACCCAACTTAATCTGTTTGTTGGCAATATCATGAAAATGTCTGACACAAGGAAGGTAAGTGCATACTTCAATGTGTGTGATTTAATCAATATCAGTCAACACACATTTTCTTAAAATCATCATATTATACTAAGCCAAATCCATTTGGAAATGAGATGACATGCAAGACAGAGTTGCAGTATTGTTGCAACACAATTACCTTAGGTTCTGGAACACAGGAAGGTAGGCACTGCATACTATTACTAAATATATTAGGATTTTAAATATTATTGAATACATTAGGAAATATTCTGAAAGATTAAAGCTGAATCCTTGGTTTGTCTCAGAAGGTCCTTTCAAACAGAAGACATGAGTTTACAATGTGCACTGTTAGGTGACTGGCAGGGGAAGGGCTGGTGAGCCTGTGCTGAATAGACAAAAGTAGATGTAAATCACCATGCTGCTCTTGGTTCATCTGCTCTCATGACCCTGCAAAGTGCCACAAAAAATCTGAATTATTCTGATGGCACATTGATGCCAGGTACTAAGTAATGGCTTAATGGCTTTCCATGAGAATTAAGACTGCTTGTACACAGATTTGCCAAGACTGCCCATGTTATCTGCAATATTCTTTCCATGTGTATGATGCCCAATTGCTTTTCAGCTAGTGTTTTCAGTAAGTGAATTAGCCAGGAAAGATTTTGCAGCTTTTCTAGGATGTTGGGTGATGATGCAAAGAGAGGTGCATAGCGAAGTCTGTAACAGAAGGCTCAGATTTTGTGCTCCATATTGACATGTCCATCTTGCTGTTGATGGAGTGAACTGGTTGCCCAGTCTAGGAAATATGGAGAGCCTGGATTCTGCCTTCCAATGTCTCCATGGAGATTTGGGGGGAAGCAGCAAAATGATCACTCTAGTGATGTGATAGGATGGACTATGTATGTGATAACAACAACAGGCCTAGCACTCTTCTCAAGAGTGGAACTGTATTCAAGGGCCTGCGTGTGCTTTGTGATGGAAACAACTGAATTCTGTATTCAAATTTAAGAGGTGGATACACAAGCCACATTTAAAATGAGACAGTACTTTCAGCATGGTCAGAGTGGCACAGCAGATAAGCATTCCCCATCCTCTCTTACCTTCTTATTCACCTCTGTGCAACCTTAGAATAAAAATGTGTTCTTGACCAGTATGACAGCAAATATTAGCAGCTTTCTATGCTTTGGGCTGGCAGCAAGGTGGGACACTCCATGCAAATGTGCAAGAAGGGGGCTACTTTCCTTGCTTATCCTTTATACGACATGACAATCAACATTAGACTCAGACTAGACATTTTTCAAGGTATCTGAAGAAATATAGAGGAAAGGCTAGAAATATTGATGGAAGCAAGGGGCTCTGTGAAAGAAGCTGTGTTTTACATACTGTGAGCAACAGCCCAGCTAGTGGAAGATCAGGCTGAACCAGGCCACTGCAGTTTGTTGACTGATGCTTTGAATGCAGCCTAAAACACAGAAAGAGGGTTATATTTTGAGTTATTATGACAGTTAATTTAGAGTTATAAATGTTGACAAGTTCATTGCATGGATTTTTTGAACTTAATATGTAAGCTGCTGTACCAATAAATTATTTTTTAGCAACATCAGATTAATATTCAGAGTAGGTTTCTCCAATGGCTGCATACAAATCTTACCTTACCTACACTGTAAATAAAGTTCCTGTCAAGTCTTTCTTAGACCTTATTTGTGTTTTATATTATGGACAAGAGAAATGACAGAGGGAGAAAAGCAAGTTGATATTTCAGGGAGATCAGCAGAAAGCTTGATGGAGCTTGTCAGCTGGATGTAATGTTTTAGAACTGATGATTAGTTAAAAAAAAAATCTCTTCATTTCACAGTTTGGGCAAGAAGGAAGGTTGTGATTTATCCTGAATTTCTTAAGAACAAATACATTTTGAGGTATGTCAGTAAATGATAAATAGAGCAAATATGTCAAGCTCAGAAGATGTTCAAGGCTTTGTGTGTTTTGCCAGCAGCAAATAAGATGAACATAAGAATAGTGCTGATCTCCCTGAGAGTAGGAAAGCTCTGCAGAGAGTTCTGGGCAGTGCTGAGACCATCTGTATGAGGGTCCTGCTCTTGGGTCACAACAACCCCAGGCAGTGATACAGGCTGGGTGCTGAAAAGTGACCCAGTTGAAAAGGACCTGGAGGTGCTGATTGACAGCAGGGTGAACATGAGCCATCAAATGCCCAGGTGGCCAAGAAGGGCAATGGCATCCTGGCCTGTATCAGCAATAGAGTGGCCAGCAGGACCAGGGCAGGGATTGTCCCCCCTGTACGTGGCACTGGTGAGGCCACACCGTGAGTTCTGTGTCCAGTTCTGGGCCCCTCACTACAGGAAAGATACTGAGGTGCTGGAGTGTGTCCCAAGAAGGGCAAGGGAGCTGGTGAAGGGTCTGGAGCACAAGTCCTGTGAGGAGCAGCTGAGAGAGCTGGGAGTATTTAAGCTGGAGAAAAGGAGGCTCAGGGAGGACCTTAGGATGTAGGATGACCTACAGGTGCCTGAAAGGAGGGTGTAGCCAGGTGGGTGTTGGTCTTTTCTCCCAGGTAACCATGGACAGGACAGGAGGAAATGGCCTGAAGTTGTTCCTGTGGAGGTTTAGATTGGATATGAGGAAAAATTTGCCACCAGAAGAGTTCTCAAGCATTGCATCAGAGCAGTGAAATGATGAGGTCAGCATCCATGGAGATACTTAAAAGACATGTGGATGTGGCACTTAGGGATATTATTGTTGGTGGACCTTGCAGTGTTAGGTTAGGAGCTGGACTTGATGATCTTAAAGGTCTTTTCCAACCTAAAGGATTCTATGATTCTAAGAAAAAAATTGTGAATGGACTAGAGAGTGTCCAGAGAAGGATAACAAAGAGGATCAAAGGACAGAGGAACCTGTGACATGAGGAGCACTGAGAGGGTTGGGTTTGTTCCTTATTGAGGAAAGAAGGCTTAGGAGAGACCTGAACACCATGTTCCAGTATTTAAAGTGTGATTACAAGAAGATGAACACTCCCTTTCTACAATGAATCACATGGACAAGATGGAGAAGGCTATGAGGTATTCCTGGTGACATTCTAGCTGGCCATGAGAGGAAAATTCTTCATGGTGAGAAAAATCAGCAGTTGCAGTAATTTCCCCAGGACAGTGGTGAATACCACAGCTTTGGTGACTTTTAAGAGTCATCTGGATGGAATGCTGGCCCATCTTGTCTAGCTTTTGCCAACCAAGTTTTGGACCAAATGGTATTTGAGGTTACTTTAACCCTGGTGTTCTATGTTCCTATGAAAAGCAAAACACATAAGAGTACAGGGCATATATGTTAGGGTGGTAACCTAGAAACTTGTTAAAATAAACTCTTTCTCCAAGTTCTATGTTATGTGCTAGTTTGAAGGTTATCTTGTCCTCTGGTGAGTAATTAGTGGTTTGGGGGACCTCTGAAGCAATAATTGTTCCCAAGGCAGGAGGCACTGAGGTCTCCGAAGAGTTAGAGGAAACATTCAATATTGGCACCTTTAGTCTAACCCAAAAATTGTGACAGAAGTTAGCAGTTTTGTTTCCTCTCAGAATCCCTCCCAGATGATAAGCCATTGCAAGCACTGGTCTTCTTGTGATTAGGAAATCTGTGGTTTTAATAGTGCTCACAGATGCAGAATGTTCCACCATGTGCTGAAGTCAGTAAGTGACTCTTCACTGTTGTTTTACAATTTTAGTTTCAGAATGAGTAAGACTTCCCCTACCCGGAATACTCACTCTGTCCTGAATAGGTTAGCAAGCTGCACTGCTTCTTCTAAAGATTGTCCCAGTACATCACAGGAATCTTGGTCTTTCAGATGTCTGTTTTCCCAGTTTCCTTAAAGAAGGGCCTCCTGTGAGAGACTGTCTCTACAAACCCTAGCATTGTACAGAGAAGTGTAAATGTTTCTTTGGTGATATTTCCATTTTGGAGCAGGTTATAAATTTTCTGCTCGGTTAGCCTGGCAGGAGTAAGGACAAAGCTAGTTGTGAAAAATCTTTTCTCGATAGTTCTTAATGATCTGGGTGGAGCTGGAAAAAAATATTGCCAGGAATGGTTTGTGCTGATACTGATACTGAGACTGGATGCTCCGGTATGGAGTAGTCTTATGGAATAATTTGACATTCTTTTGGGGCTGTTAATGGTGTTTGTGGTACCTGGATCAGCAGGAAGTCGCTATATCTAGCAACAGTAACTGCTTTTGAGAGTAGTCACTTAACTCTAAGCTAGAGTCTCTTATTGTTGTAGCCTGGACTATACAATGGGGTAACTCAGAGTCTATTATTAGGCAACTGTATTTTGTATAGTCCTAGAACTCTTGGCAGTGTGGTCTCAAATAAAAATTGCTAGATGAATATGGAAGTATACCAGTGTAATTACCTAATTATATATTTATATAATTATGCTGATATTATGACTGCATTCAAAGACACAATCAGGCTTTGTATCAAATTGCCTTATTGTCCTGGTTTGAGACAAATTCAGAGAAAAATATCCTCTGGTAGAAAGCAGGTTGTAGTCACTCCCGCACCACCAGGTTCAGAAAAAAAAAAATCCTTGGAGGAAAGTGAAGAAGAAACAAAACTATTTATTTAACAAAACACACAAGAGAAGATTAGTAATGCTAAATAATACAATCTCTTGCTGTGGAGAGAAAACCTGGAAGAATTTGGAGTCCTTCTGTGGGTGTGGTCTCCTCTCTGCAGCTGGGTTGGCATGGGGGACCCCCCTGCAGGCCAGTGGAAGATCTCCCAGTGAGGTTTTGATGTTCTGGTGTTCTGAACAAGTCCAGAAGAGAAGAAGAAGAAACCAAAGTCCCAGGAAAACACAGGAGTTTTAACTCTCTGTCTCTCGTCTGATAAAAGAAGCCAAGAGCTGGCGAAAAAGCCGGAAGGTGCTTTCCTCCTGCTCTCTGCAGCAGCAGCTATCTCCTACCGCAGAAGAATGCAGAGAGGAGTAGTGACCTTGAAGCACAGAACTGCTTTGAAGAAGTTCCTCTGGCTGTTTTTTTTCTTTTTCTCCCCTCTCGGGCTCAGTTTAAAGGCACAGAAAGACACAAGATTCATTTTCTGGGCATGGAGCGGGTGACATGGGATACATCATAAAGTCACTCCAAGACACTTACAGACTTTTAACCTGGTCTTTTCCTGGCCTGGAGTCAATTAACGGTGGATTGGAAACACCTTTAGACTAGGGTGTATTTCATGGCAAGATACCTTGTGCAGCTGAATATATTGAAGGCTCAGGAAAGTGTTATTCATCTGCTTAATTGACACTGGAGGCCTCACAGACCAATCCAGTTGGCCAGGTAGGTTCCACAGTCACCCTCAATCACAGCCACATGGTTGGGTTTAGACTTCAGGAAGACAACTTCTGGTAGGAAAAAGAAGGGACAGGAATTAATGGCAGAACATAATGACTCCTAGCAATATGTATGTGGTCTGTACAGATCAAAGAGGATTGCTTTTTGGAAAGACCTTAATTGCTGTGGGCTTCTTGAGGCTTTTGAAAAATGGTCTGGTTTTATGTTCAGCCTCACACGTTGTGAAGCAAATAGTGCAAGCTGTGATTCCAAGGATGTTGGTCTCCTCAATACCGCAGTTTCTTCTGTCACAAGTTCCCATCTACAGAATCATAGAATGGTTAGGTTTGGAAGGGACCTTAACGATCCTCTAGTTCCAGCCCTCTGCCAAATGCAGGGACACCATTCACTAAGTCAGGTTGCTTAGGACCCCATTCAACCTGAACTGGAGCACAGCTAGAGGTGGGCCATCCATATCTTCTTGCTGGTAACCTGTGCTGCCTCACCACTCTCACAGTAAAGAATTTCTTCCTAACATCTAATCTAAAGCTGCCCTGTGTCAGTTTAAAATTTTCAGTTTAATTGCCCCTTATCTGTCCATGTAAGAAGTCCCTCTCCCTACTTTTTTATAAGCCCCCTAAAGGTACTGGAAGGCTGCAATGAGGTCTCCTTGAAGCCTTCTCCTCTCTGGGCTGAATAACTTCAGCCGTCTTGGTCTGTCTTCGTGGGGAATGTGCTCCATCCCTCTTATCGTCTTTGTGACTTTTCTCTGGACCCACTCCAACAGGTCCACACATTGTGTTGAAGAACCCAGACTTGGATACAATACTTCAGGTGGGACTTCATGAAGGCAAAGTAGAGGGGAAAAATCACCTCCCTTGACCTTCTGGCCACACTGTTTTTGATGCATCCCAAGATGTAGTTGGCCTTTTGAGCTATGAGGACACACTGGTGTTTTGTGTCCAGCTTCTCATGCATGAGACCCCCCAAATCTTCTCCACAGGGCTGCTCTCAGTGAGTTCATCTCCCAGTCTGTATTTGTGTCTGGGGTTGCCCTGACCCAGGTGCAGCACATGGCACTTGGGCTTGTTGAACTTCATCAGGTTCTCATGGCCCCAATTCTCAAGTTTGTCTGGATCTCTCTGGATGGCATCCCATTCTTCTGTTGTGTCAGCTGCACTGCTCAGCTTTGTGTCATCTCCAAACCTGCTGAGGGTGCACTCAATCCCACTGTCTGTCATTGATGAGGATATTGGAGAGCACCAGTCCCAGGAGAGAGCCCTGATGGACATCACTTGTCACCAGCTTCCACCTGGACACACAGCCATTGACCACAACTCTCTGGCTGCATCCATCCAGCCAATTCCTTATCCATCCATCAAATCCATGTCTCTCCAGTCTGGAGATAAGGATGTGATGTGGGACTGTATCAAAGTCCTACAGAAGTCTAGGTAGGTGACATCTGTCATTTTTCTCTTGTCAGCCATTGCCACCACACCAACCTCCATCATAGAAGGTGTTCAGATTAGTCAGGCACAATTTGCCTACAGTAAAGGTATATTGGATCTCTCAAGTCACTTTCTGGTCTTTTATATGTCTTAGCATATGTTTATGGAGGATCTGCTCTATGATCTTCCCTAGCACAAATTTGATGCTCACCCATCTGTAGTTCCCTGGATTTTTCTTTCTCCCCTTTTTAAAAATGAGAAATATATTCCTTGCTTCAGTCACTGGGGACTTCATCTGACCACCATGACTTGTCAGATTTGAGGTAGAATGGCTTGGCAACAACATCAGCCAGTTTCCTCATGTATGTAATCAGGTTTTACAGACTTGTGGCTATGTAACTTCATGAAGTGATCCTGAACCTGCTCTTCACCTAGAGTGGGAGGGATTTCCCTCCCCCTTACACCCACTCAGAGGATCAGGGATTTGAGAGAAGTGGGAAGAGTGACTATCTGTGAAGACTGAGGCAAAGAACTCATTGATTACCTCAGCCTACTGCATATCAGTTGTCACCAGTTCACCCTTCTTGTGTATCAGTGGAGGTACAAACTCTCTTTGGCCTTTCTTTTTTGACCTGCATACTTATCCCTTGCCAAGTCCCTTTCCAGTATTGCCTTGGCTTTTCTGACCCCATTCCTACACATTTAAACCATATTCCTTTACTCTCCTCATCTCATGTGTCTCTGCTTCCACTGGGTGTGCATTTCCTTCTTACTCCTCAGTTTGAGGAGCAAATCCTTGCTCAGCCATGCCAGTTTCCACCCTGCTGTGTTCAATTTCCTACGCTCTGAATGAAAAGCTCTTGTGCTCTAAGAAAAGTGTCTTTAAAGAATTGCCAACTCTAATCAGCTCCTCTGTCCTTAGGCCATCTCATCCACTAACCCTTTAAATATCTGGAAGTTTGCTCTTCCAAATGTTAGGGGCTGGAGTTTCTCTTTGCTGGCTCGCAGTCCTTGAGACCCTGAACTCAGCCAGGGTGTGACTGCTGCAGCCCCAGCTGCTGCCAGCCCTAACCCCTCTAATGAGCTCCTCTGCACTGGTGAGCTCCAGGCCCAGGAACACCTCAGCTCTGGCTGCCTTGGAAGGGCCAGGAAAGGCTCAGCTCTGGCTGCCTTGTCTGATACCTGGGCCAGGAACTTGTCCTCCACATACTCCAGGAGTCTCCTGGGTTTCTTGCTGCCAGCTGAGCTGCCTTCCCAGCAGAGGTCTGGGTGGTGGAAATCCCTCATCAGGTTGAGAGCTTGTAAGCATGATGCTTCTGAAGCAAGAAGGCTTTGTTGACAGGCTCCCCTTGATCAGGTGGCCCATAGTGGATCCCAGTCTTCAGGAAAGCCCTGAAAAGATTTGTGCAGGGACATTAGGGATTACAATGCAAGGATGGAGTAAGAAGAATGAATTGGGAATTCATCAGATTCTGTGATTGAAGACAAAATATCAACCAGAGTGTATAATCTGATGAATACAGCAGAAATTTTTAGCCTGGCAGGACAGTATTTACCTGCTTTTAGAAAAAAGAAAACAAAAAGAAAATTTTAGGCACTGGATACTTTCATGGAAAGTTTTTCTGCATCCATATGTCTCAGCTACACTGTGGAGCAGCATTTAGTACAACAGTATGATCACAGGCAAATGTCACACACATGCTCAAAGTTAGAACCTGGAACATAAGGAAATGCTGAAATAAAATACCGAATAGAAAAATCCTAAATATGTGTATTTTCCTTATTGCCTCTTCAAGGGACAGTCCACTAACTGTAAATGCCTCTTTGAGGAGAGTTTGTATTAGATAAATAGCTCCACAAAATTTGCAATTCAAATTGGGAGTTCTTGTGTCAGTGTTTGACAAAGCATGACCAGTGGGGTGCCCTGTAATTCTGTCACTGAGCAGATGGGGAGATGAAGGATTATTGCATGTTGTATTCCATATAGACAGCACAGGGTACATCACAGATGAACCCTCACAGCTAAAGTTTGACAACTGCTGATGGAAAAATATGGATGAGGTAAAATGCAGCCTATCGAAGTAGTAGGCTTACATTGCGGTTTGTTTTTGTTTTTTTTTTTTAAGTAGAACTGTTTTCAGACTTCTGGACTTCACAGGATTAAAGAAGATACATCCATGTTCTTGCAAAAGAATGAAGTAATGAATAATAAGCAACTTATCTTTTTCTGTTCAAGTATAAAGTCTCTTTTTATGGATAAATAAAGTGTTTGATAATGGGCTTGGAATGATCTTCTTGTCCTGCTACAATTTCTGATGACATTCTTGACTTCATTTTTATTTCTGTTGTGACCTTCAATTCTTCATTGAAGTACAGTGTCAGTCTACGTCTTGAATTCCAAAAACCTGAAGTATGCTTGTATATCTTGTTGATCTAGTTATTTCAAAGCTTCTTGTTCGATAGCATTATGTTCCTCATGTAATGGAGAAAGTGTTAACTCTCAAGGCAAAACAAAATTATAATAGAAATGGCTCTATTTGGTTTTGGGGATATTATCTTCCAGACACTTTTCCTGAGTTGAGTTTCCACAAGTTGAAGCTTGTGCACTTAAATTACTAGCAGAAATAAGTATCCAAAAGCTTAATTTGAGTGTCTGTAACCAAAGAGCTCATGACCTTGAGCAGTATGCTTATCTACTTAAACTCAAAAGCCAATACATAACATGCTCCACATGCCAAAGGATAATATTCTCTTCAGTCTAGCTCTGTTTTTCACCTTCACTAACTGTTATTTGACTATTACATGGTTTAGAGCTCATTTATCTACTTAGTCATCCACGAATGCAGTTCTTGTATGTGAAATAGAAAAAAGAAAGCCTGAAGGTTATTCTTATTTGCTCTGAAGAGATAAGGTCCATTTTAGCTATGTAAGGTCAGGCTATCATTACATCTCCCTCACTTGTTACTTCCTTCATATTGGATACAGTTGCTTCCTGAACAAGAAGGACAGAATCATCCCATGAGAAGAGGGTGTATTTGAGGGACAGGAAGGACTAGTTAAGTTTCTAGCAAGGTACTTTTGTTCCAACACTCAGTTCATCTGTGAAAGTGATGTCAGCATGATCCTTTCCTTGACAGAGTCCATTCCTGTGCCCTGAAGGAATTTTTCCCCATCTGGGATAGAAATGGAAGCAAGCATTTACTTACTGAAGGATCTTTCTGGTAGAACAGACTTGGTATGTCAAAGTGTTCTGATGGTAACAGCCCTTCTGAAATATCCAAACATCACAAAAATTATCCATGTCATGTAGCAACATGGTAAAACACTCACACAAAGAGCCACAGCATGCTTTCACTTTGGGAAATAAATGGCAACAAAAAAATCATGTCTTGATGGGGCACTGGGAAATACGATGTGCCTCAGCTTCTAGAAATTGTAATCGAATTTATAACATCTTTTTTTTCCCCCCTTTCTCGTTTTTTTTTTTTTGTTTGTTTGTTTTTTCTTTTGTTTTGTTTTGTTTTGTTTTGTTTTTGTTTTTTTGTTTTTATTCCCTAAGAACTCTAACACAACCACCTTAGTTCCCATTCAGTCTCCCATTCCAAATCACTTTTTCCCCCAAGCACAGAGTGAATGGTAAGCTCTTGGCTTTTCACAGGAGAAAATGGGCAGCTTTTCAGTATTGCAACCCATCTGTCTGCAAAAATGAGGTTAAATCCAGTTGCAGTTGTAATTGCAGATGGATTGAAAATGACAGTCCCTCCTCCTGATTCTTCTGGAGAGCATTGATTAAATATCTCAATGATGAAATTGTCCTTTTGATATCCCTCTGGTCTTGATGTGACTATCCCTGCAGTTCTGGGTTGAAAATGAGGATCCTAAATGTATTTAATTGGCTATTGGAGTGACCAGTATTTGTTTCTCTATGCAAAGCTTTTAATTATGCTTTTCCCTCCTTTCCTCAGCATATGTCTGTGTGGATGATAACAGCATTACATGTCAGCAAGTACAGTAGGCTACATGTTGGATTATGTTTCAAACAGCAAACAAGGTATAGCCTTGAAAGGATTCTGATTGTGCCGTCATGTCAGCCTTGCTCCAGTGACCTTTGATTCCAGAGCAAGTACTAAGGGTACAAAGAAATTAACTGTGAACAAATTTCCCCATAGCAAATTATGCATTGTGTTTGTCAGCCCCAGGTTTCACTGTGGAAATGTGGCATTACTGCGTTGCTGAGAGTGGAATTCATGCCAGTCTCTCCCAGTTGAAGCCTTAGGGCCTGGGGTCTCTGTGTTTCATCTTTTCTTGTTTGGTTATGAAAGCTTTATATGTTGTCCTTCTGCTCCCTCAGGTCTCAAGGTTTGTGGACATGGAGAATAGCAAGGTAGTGTAATAGCTGTAGACCCTCCAGGGATGAGGAGTTTTTGAGATGGTAGTTCCACATTCTATCATATTAAGTAAGTTTAAAAGGATTAAAGTAGGATTTAATTAAGTAGGATTAAAAATCCAGGTTTGGTTTTTTTTTTTTTTTTTCTTGGCCTGGGGTAGGGAAGGACAACACTAGTAGTGTACAGGAACACTCAGGTTCTGGATGCTGATGACTCTCTAGATAATCATGCATGTATTGAAATGCTCTGATATTTCCCTGCTCTCTCTTGGAAGCCTTGGGTGGCCAGTGGGATCCCAGCTGGCTGGGAATGCCTGGGCCGAGCAGAACTGCTAACTTCACCAAGAGCTTGGAAAGAAGTGTGTTAGAGGACCTGCCTTGAATATGTCTCTTCTGGGGTAATCGAAGTACAACAGATACTAATGTGAGCACACATCTAGGGCAGATACAGGAGAAGCTCTGCAGCCACCAGGAATACTCTCCTGACGTCTGATGACAGTATTCTCTCCTCTTGCCACCTGCAAATACTGCAGTGCTCAGAGTCACAGCAAAGAGAGGTCAGTGTAACCAATGCTCTGTGTGTGGATTCTTCCTGAGTCTAGAGAACAGGTGACAGAAACATCAAACAGGACCAAACTCAAGAGCTGAAGAATTTTCTATTCAGAGTAAGCTGTTGCCAGAGTTTAATGTTATCTTCCAATTAGTCCATTCTTGAGTCTGAATTACACTATTCCTGGTTCCATTTTGGCAGTAAAGACATATTAGGTCATATTTACATTCAATGTAGTCCATAGAGGATGGACTGTGAAAAAAATGGAAAAAGATAATTTGGTAGTCTTCTTTCCTCTAGGTAAGAGACCCCCCACTGATTTTTAACATGATATGGGAATCTCAGATCATGGAGCAGTCATTTTATACATCAAATGAATATGGTTGTCCCTTCTTCATGGCTCTGAGGGATTCTGCTGCCCCTACCTTAAAATGCTTAAAGAAGAGCAGGATATAATCCCTCTTGATTATAGCACATTTATATAGAAATGTGCTGGATTTGATGCTTGGGTATTTAGAACTATATGTGATACTTACTGCCTTACCTATACCACAGTGTAGTATCAAGTTTTGGGCATGGCTGTCCCCCCAGAGGCTCTTTCAAACCCTGACTTTTCTGTTTCTCAGATAAGGAAGGCAACAGATGTGGCTGTGGCTTGAAAAGAGAGAACTATGGAGGACTGCTTTATACGCTCCTGCTACCTTCCATTCAGGAAACAACAGGAACAGAGTGTGTCTGGAGAATGGGCTCAGTAGACTCACAACAATAGACAACATTTCCCAAAGGAAAAATAAAGTGTTTGCTTGAGCTATAGCTGTCTGAGCAGCCCTGGCCATCATTTGCAATACTTCCTTTGTAGCACAGGAGAAGGTGAATGCAAAGGGTGAATGCAGCTGTGTTGCTTACATAGTAAGCTTTCCCCATGTAAATCCAGATGAATTGAAGGAGTCAGAGCAACAGTCTTACACGAGTCTTCCCTTGTCCTTTTCACTAGATGCCTATACATAAAAATATTCTTTTTCCTCTAGGACTGTATTTTTACTTTTTCATTTATGTAATATTTCTGTGAGTTGATGTTAATATAGAATTGTAAGCTCTTGAAATCTTGTTTTTGTCATCTTTTATACCTAAATGAGGATGCGAAATCTCAACTTAGGCAACAGTTTAAAGTCTTTTATAGAAAAGTTTTCAAAAACCATTTTCTTCTGGTTCAAAAGTGTTTCATGCCCTTCATTTTTCTTTTGACTCATAAAAAGTAAAAAGTGCAGAAATTACATCAATTATTTTTCTTGCTCAATTATCTTCTGATCCCTTGAGCTTTTCTGAGTAATTCTATAGACTGAGGTAACTCCATACTATGCTGAAAAGTGTATGGATCAATAGCAGGCATGGCCTATATATTAAAAAGAGTGAAGGAAAGAGGTGCTAATGGAGGACTGAAAATAGAACAAGCACATCTTATTCAATCAAGGCTACAAGGTGACTTGCAAGAAGTCTGCTCCCTGACTGTTCAGCGGCACTGTGGGGCTTTTGTTTCCTGAAGCAAATGACTATAAAATTCTGCAAGAAAATTTACCTACCTTCCTTTCAGAGCATGTGTACTGAGATCTGCATATTTAAAATGGGTTGTGCAGTTCCCATGATGGTGGAGACTGAACAAGACACCAGGATATGGAAGAGGCATCAAGAGCAAAGCAGAGGCGCAGACTTCAGTAATGTTAGATAGCTGGAGTGGCCTTAGACTTGTCAGCCAATGGTAAAGCTTGCCTGGGGAAGTGTCTCACAAATCTGCTTCTGTCCATGTAAAAAAGAAAGAGCAGCCTTTGTTTTGAGGGTGTTACCCATAGGGGTCTTCAGGACCTGGAATCACAAATGTTGGAGTGAAAGAGAAGGCTTACCTAAAAGGCAGGAACAGGT
>VZTN01026776.1:127674-140966 GCA_013400515.1 Erpornis zantholeuca | reverse complement strand
GAGCAGTGAAGATGAGATCCAAGAATTAAAGGTTAGGCAGATAAGTAGNTTATTTGCATACACCTGCCTCTTCTCTGTGCCCAATACCATTTCAGGGAGCAGTGAAGATGAGATCCAAGAATTAAAGGTTAGGCAGATAAGTAGAGAACAATCAGGACAATCAGCTGGTGATTGACTCTTTTAATTTTCTAATTGAGCAATGCAGGGGCTTACTAGAAACTTGTTTCTTGCACTAGAGACTGACAAAAGGAAAATTGAACTCCAGGAATTCCCACTGCACTGAAAGGCAAAGCCCAGGGTCACCTACCTGTCCCAGTGGCCAATGTGGCCACAGAGCCTGGCAGGAGCCGGGAACGAACTGACCATGTTCCCTTCAGGTCATCCCTCCGTCCACTCCAGACCCCCACCTGGCACAAACCCCTCTGCTCCCGGCTCTGTCCCTGGGTGTATGAACCCCTCTGTTCCCGGATCTGTATGTGCACAAACCCCTCTGCTCCCGTCTCTGTCTGTGGCTGCACAAACTCCTCTGCTCCCGGCTCTGTCTGTGGCTGCACAAACTCCTCTGCTCCCGGCTCTGTCTGTTTCTTGCACTGGACCCTACCTCAAAGATTGCTTTTGCTTACCACACCACCTTGTGACACCCCACATTGTTCTGATTGCTTTTTGCTGTAATAATTATAATTTGTAGGCTATCCTTTCAAGTGGAAATTAACTGATATGTTTTTTTGAAGTACTCTTTTCCTACTTAGAAAAACTGGAAGAAGAGCTTCCACCTTGCTGCTTTCCTGATGTGGAAAAGGTTACCACTGGAATGAAAGACCGTAACCCTCTCATACTGCAGCAACTTCTGACTCAGAGCTTGTTATCTTTTGAAACCACTTAGAGAGTTAATGTTAAGATTATTGTAATGTCCGAAGCCTGGATTAATATACATTCTATGAAAGAAAATTAGGTGTTGTTAAGAGTTTTTTGCTTGTGTTAAAAACTAACTTCATATTTTCCCCAAGCTGTAGATTTTGACATGACTGTTTATTAGAGAAATTTAAAGTTAGCTGTGTGACTGTAGTATATTTCTGGATCCAGACTTTATGTATATAAAGTTTTTATAAAGGAATTTAGTTATAAGATAATAATTTAATGTTACTTATATGTATTCCTTTGATTATATTAATAAAGGTTTGCTTCGTAGGTATTTTAGGGAAAACCTCTCAGTCAAGGCTTGAGGCTCTGACCAAGCCTTAGCCCAGGCTGACTGGGGATTATACCATCAGATCCAGATGTTTCTGCCCTAAAAGTGTGAACAAGTCATTTTGACTTGCTGATCTGATCTTATAAAAGCTGGACTCTCTTTTGAGATAAACTTGGAAACCTTGTCCAGAAAAGGCTCTCCAAGTCCTCACTGTGAAATAGAACTCCCCAGCTATTTGCAAACTCTGGGTAATGGTAAAGTATTTAGGCAGTTAATAATACTACTCTGATTTTTTTACTCAGTGGGCACTTGTTGTCCTATTAGGTGGTTTTGCTCTTCATAGTAAGAGATCTGCATGTTACGTTACACATTTTCCTGAATTTGGTTAGCTGAAAAATGTTTGTGTTATGGTTGTTGAAACAGGAAAGGAGGTGGGGGGAGGGTGCAGAGATGGGTTATATCCTCCACAAAAGCCTTATATGTTTTTAATTTTTTAAATTGTTATTCAGATAGCAAAACTCCGCCCATAATGCGTCATTTTGAACAAAGTGCAGCAGCCATTGGCCCACGTGGACATAGCGTTTTGCAGGTTTTGGTTATTGAACAGAGAAGGGAGAGATGTGGGGATTCAGAGTGTCACCAGATCTGATGGCTTTTGTTGGCATGTGGCCTTGGGAGAGACAGGTGTGCCAAATCTGGCACAGGGCAAAGATTTGAGACAAGACAAAGAGCAGAAGGCAAGACAAAAAGTAGGATGGTTAATGGGTGATTAGGTGAAGAGATTGTAATCTGTAGTAGTTAGAGATGCGAAAGATGTAACCCTAGAAGCTGAAGTTTGTAGCTGCTGAACTGCTAGTTTGAAACAGTATATAAGAATGTGCCTTGTACAATAAAAGTTGGCTTTGCATGCACCCAGCAAAGTCCATGTTTCAATTACCAACAAGGATCCAGTAAGGAGGCACAAATTTGCTTACATGGTTTGGACTGACCTAGCTGCTCTGCATGTGTGGTGTGAAACTCAGAAATGCTCTGCCATGACTGTTAGGTGATTTTTTTTTTTTTTTGGAGGGGATCTCCTTGCATGAGGTACTCACCCCAGCAAAGCAGGACCAAGGGAACAGCTCCTCCCAGCTTCACCGCACTGCTGAGAGCAGTGGGGGCTGTAGGTGTGCAGCAGTGAAGAGAGATGGAGCCAGGGTACACAGTGCATTATGGTATAAGGTGCAGTAACAACATAATAGTAAAATTTATTCACTAGTTATGGAAGGAATCAATCAGGGCAGAAAACAGTGTTGTTGCTTACTGCTGGGTGCCTGAGGGTGCATTTGGCTCCATGAAAGGTGGTGCTGCATCAGTTTTACATTTAAAGGAAGGACACAAAAACTCTTTTGCTTCCAAGGAGAACCTCCTGTTTCAGGATCCATAGAAACTCAGGGATAGATCTGAACTGACTATGACAATCAGTTTTAAAGTCCCTCTCAGCCTGACACTACAAAATGTAAATCAAACCACTGTACAGTATCACTGAACAAATGCGGTTAGAGTCCTATTACATAAAAGCAGGGAAATAATATGACTAGAAGGACATTTTAATACATTATACTCATTACATGGTAGTTTGATGTCAAATATATTAAATATTAAACAAAATATAATAATCCCTCCAGTAATGTAAAAATGTTCACATTTTTAATCTAGAGATCTCACTGATGAGGCATGATTGTTCAACATCCTAGAAGGCAGCTTTCTAAATTATGCTATTCCCTGTGGCAAGTGCAGGACAGATCACAGACTTAATGGAAGGCGCATTTTCATTTTCCCTGTTGCACAATGGGATTTACATTTCAGCCCTCCAGCAAGCAGAGTTACTCATGATACCTTCTAAATTAGTACCACCTCATAAGTTGCACTCAGGGTACCTCCTAAATTAACAAGTAATACATTTAGGAATCCCTCAAAGGCTCATTATCTCCTGTCTAATATATTATTATCACTGTATATAATTTCTGACACAGTATGCCCACCCCTTCTTCTAGTGAAAGACTCCCATAGGTTAAATAGGGCATTGTAGAGGTCCATTTCTGGCTTCCCATTATACTTCTGTATCTACAGATGAATGAAGGATAACTGCAAAAGAATAATTCCTCTGGCCTTTCAGTTTATGCACTTTTGTACTTGCCTAATAACAGCAGAAGTGCTGGTCCATTATGTTATCATTTTTATTTGATGGTACAAAAATAAATGTTATATTCATAACCCCATCTTCAGATGAAAGAGAGCTGTCATTCCAAGGTTAGGACATTCGCTTCCATATGCCAAGCGCTCCTGGCTGTTTTAGGTACCTGCATTGCTGAAGTCACCTTTGAGCTGCTCCTGAACCTCTGTGTTGCCACTCATCATAGTGGCAGGAAACAACACGGGAGGAAGAAATGCTGATACTACTCCAGTTGGGCAGTATCTGATCATTAATATGCTCTCAGGCTGTCACACTTTGAGATGTTGGTCAAAGGTGTTTCCAGAGCTGGAAATCAAGAAATGTGCACCTCTTCAGCCTTGTCTGCGTTAAGAATTTACCTCCTTGCTGACAGAACACATCAGCAGCTGGAGCAGCACACACACAGGTTTAGCTGGAGTATGAAGATACTGCTAACAGCTTAATTCAGTCCCCCAAACCTTGTCTGAGTTTCACCTCCCATCTGCTTTTACCCCAGAACATGCCTGTGGCACTGGGATTCAGTTGCTTCAAAAGCCTTTGTTCACTTAACAACAATGTCAGATGTCTTCATCCCACACAGAGGGCTGCTGGCATCAGAAAGCTGTTCCCAGGCAAACTGGATCCCGACAGGCATTTGCTGTGACAAAGGCACCTGAGACTGGCCCTGGTCATCTGTGGCTTGCAGGGGTTACAGCAATTCCTCACTTCCTGGAGACAGTTCCCACAGCCATCCCTCACCGAAGTTCAGTTCTACTTTTCCCCAGCAGGTGTTAGGCAGAGAAAATGCTGAAATTTCTGACTTCAGATGGAAGAATCGTAACTGTATTTATTCAGGGTTTATTGTCCTAACTGGAATAAATTGCATCTGTGAGCTTTTAATAAGGTTTTTAACTGTAGTTAATAAACATTGGCACAACGATGTCCATCACCTTCTTGGAAAAGGGCAGCCGAGAGTTTACACAATAGGAGGATAGGGTTTCTTTCAGGCTGACAAGAAGTCATATATTGTATTTCTTCATGGAGATACCTTCCAGCTGCTCAGAGAGGTAACAAAGAAACAAATCTAGCTACAGGCTCCCTGTTACTTCTTTTTTGTGAATAGCCACCATTTGCATGATAAACAATTTAACAAAGACACACTGAGCTAATTTTAACCCTACGACTTTGATGAGTTTAGTCCATTGACTTTGTTGAGGCAAATACAGAGCTGAGTCTTGTTTTTGATTAAGCTCACGAGTACAAAAAACTCTCTCAAAAATTGCCACTGTTGGACCTCAGCCAGCAGAGGCCCATAAGCAAACAATGGGAACTTGTTATTACTCTTTGATTATAACTGTCTGTTGGCTAATTATGCACAAAATGAGTGTGTCTTATTTTTAATAGACATCTATTAGGCATCTATTAGGCATCTAATAGGCATCTATTTTTGAAGAACAAAGTCTCTGCTCTCCATTTCTGAAGGTCTCGCTAACTAGTTTAAATATGGTAGATTGGATTCCACTATGACTAAATTTGATTTGCAACAAGAAACAAATTAACAGATTTTCCTTATCTCTATGCAAATGTTCCTCATCCAAGTGAATCAAGAGTCTTAGTAAACTCTGAGTTGACTCTCACAAACTCCTAGAATTCAATTTCCTGAGCAGGAGACAGTATAGATTAGTTTGATTTCTAATAAATTTCAACCCTCCCAAGGTAGCTGCTGCCAGCAGCATCTCCTTTTTCAGAGCTGTAGATTCTAAAATATAGGAGTCAGATACTGAGGTTAATAATTAATGTGAAGTCTCCAGATCTTACAGCTATTCCAATCTAAAGTAATCATGTAAACTTCCAAGAAGCCAAGAAAGAGTCCAAGTCAGAAGAAATGCATCCTTGACGCAGCCCATGTGTGCTCAGGCAGAGATTCAGGTACCTTAGTGATGGAGCGTGTGCTCATTCATTACCAGTAAACACTGGGATTCATACTTTGAAACCATGCAGGAACTGACTTCTTTCCTTGGAAGGTATCTCTCATCATAGGAAACACTCCATCACAAGCTTTATCTCTTTCTGAAATTCAAATTTGGACCCTTAATTGTGAAGATCAGGTCTGCAACATGAAGCATCTCTGATTTACCACACAACATCTGTTGCCCCAGAATCCTACACTGGCTAATTCCAGAAGTCTTGCTTCCATGCATCATCAGTGAGTCTAGGAACAGTAGCAGAGGACATGGAGGACAGCTTGAAAGTCTGAAAATCAACAGAAAACCAAAGTTGAACACCCTCAGCAGACAAATTGCCCAGATCTGATAGTACATGTACAAAAAGAATAGGTGCCTCAGGAGTGGTCTAGTGAGGAAAATTAGTAGATGCTGGAGTATGCTAAGAACAGCCTTTTGTCTACAAACATTTTTGAAGCCAAATGTACTAGTATGGGGGATTTTTTAAATGGGGCCTAATAAAACAGCACCTCCTAGGCTAATGGTGTTAGACTATCCATCCTGCAAAATGTCCTTAAGAAATAGGTTAAACATCCAGAAGGAGGGGATATATGTAAGGGAATAATTTCATCAAAACTCCATTCTTGCTCTGTCTGGATATGTTTTTGGGGAGCTCTTCAAAAAACTAAGTGTTGAGTAAAGACTAAAATTATTAGATGCATAAACATGAATATGTGGATTATAGAATTAAATCCACCAGAATTGTGCGTGGAGTGGCTACACCTGTATTTTATGAGTTTCGTCAGGTTCAATATTTAGAAATGAGTTTTGAGAGCTATGATGGAAAGCATTATAAAAATTCATAATATTGATTAGACTTTTCTGTTATAATTGCTTCAGGTAATATAACATGTAACGGCTTTCATAGATGTAATGAACACTGTGAAAAGGACTGTGTATAAAAATATGGATTGAAACTGACACCAGATTTGCACAAGTAACCAAAAGCCCTTTTACAAGGTGACAGAAATACATCATAGGAAAGGGATTGCAGCTGTTTGGTTGCTTACACGTTCACAATGACTGTCTCACTGACAGACAGCTTTATAGTGGACTGATCTTTTGAAAGTGTCTGAGCACAGGGTCCTGCTACACTGAGAGAGAGAAAACCATTTATTTATTTATTTATTTATTTATTTACTTACTTACTTACTTACTTACTTACTTAAATGGGGAATGTCTTTAGCAACAATAGTCCAGACATGTTTTTTCAGGAGGCCTGTATACAGAGTTGGGTACAGAGGCTGGGCTGGAGGGAGGGCTGGATTTCACTTGCCCTCCTCAGCTCAGTGCTACATGGGGCCCTCAGATTTGCTGCCATCGCTGCAGCAGAGCAGGAGACAGCTAAAATCATCTGGCTTTCACAGGGGAGTACACAGCAGATGGCACTGTTGCTTTAGCAGTCCTGCATCAGTCTCTTTTTCCTTTTGTAGGATATTTTTCTACAATTCCCCTTCCAACCCTCTCTCTTTCTGTGGGATTTTACCCCATTTTTTGTGATCAAGTCCACCCACACCCAAGTGTGATGCTCCAGTGCCAGGGTCCCTCAGTGTGAGCATCATCTGGGCAGCCCTGCTTTCACCCCACTCCTTGTTTGCCACCAACCATCTCCTAACATTTGCTTTATGTAGGGAAAACCTTGCTTTTGCATAATAATTTATTCCCATTGGTTCCTGTGTATGACAAATTTAATTAGTTTGTTACATTTCAGTAGTGTTTTTTCTCAGGCATTAATAGCATCTTGGGGAAGCTGAGCACGTTTCTGCCATGTCTTCTCACTTGCAGCACACATGGACTTTTATCTCTTTCCATAACTTTGTCTCAGTGTTTTTTTTTCCTTTCGTTTTTCATGCAAGAAGCCTTGAGGTTTATCTCCATTCATTTTACAATTTTTATGCCAAGCAATTTTTTAAAAAGGCTAATATTTCTGGGTTTTCCTTACCTCTTTACAACCTGTCATTTAGGTGTTAAATTAGTTTAGACTTTCCTAGATGTGTTTTAATTAGAGAGATACTTGTTTATTTACCACTAACTGCATATGCATGAGCTCCTTTTTAATGCAGTCCTATCCTGAAAGCTGCTGAAAGCATCCACTAAAATCAACCAGCATCAAGGCAATTGGAATCTTATTGAAGATAAAGTCTTAAAAGTAAAAAAAAGAGAATTGCAACTGCTTTATGTCTGTCCTGGCAAATGCTTAACTCTGCCCTCTTAAAAACCATAGGCTTGGTGCCAAAATGTTTAATCCTGATGTGCCTGGTCACCTGCATGGAAACTGAAACCCACTATTTGGCACCACTTAAAAAAAAATAGTTCCCTTCAGATTGGGAAGGTGAGAGTCCCACAAGGGGAATGGGAGCTGCCTAGTGCAGTAACTAGGAAGCCCTGGGCACAGAGCGGTGTCTGCCTCATTCCCCACAGTTTACATCCTGTGTCCTAAACCAAAGCTGCCAGCAAGAGCTGCTGTGCCCCTGAATCCATCAGGTAGAAGACATGTCCGAGGGTAGTGACCCACACAACTTCTTTGCATAGAGCACTGTTTTACTCTGGAACATGAGAGGAATATGGGAGGTGTGGGTACTGGCACATAGTTTATATTTGTCTGAGTAGTAGGAAACCTTCTCACCAAGCTGAGATTTCCCATAACGTTTTTTTATCTCTTCCTGTGGAAGTGTGGGAACAGTAAAGAACTAAAAGTGACCTTCATGGAGGATACAATGTCAAAGCAAGCCTGACTTGAGATTGTGGATCCCTTCAGGTGGTTGAGGCATTGCTTTTCTTTGCAACTCAGCTTGCCAGTACTTTATGTCAAAAAGAAGGTGGTAAAATGCCACCAGGATTAAGTGACTGCTGAGTGCCAAGGTGACGCAGTGTCCTGTCCCTTAAAGGGGTGACAGCCCAGCCCGGCAGCTCCAAGGGACGGGCTGCGTCCACAGGGTTCGTGACAACCTGTGCCTTCACAGGAGCACAACGAACCTGGATCAGGGCAGTGGAGGGCTTCCCCGAGGGTAGTGAAGGTTGATTTCCAAGGGCCAAAAGCAGGAACAAAGAATCGGAGGAGACTCTCTCTTGAGGTGCAGATCCAAGGTTTATTCCCGAATCGACAGCCCCCAAAAAAAGGCACTGAGACAGGGGTGCAGTGTCTTTTATCCCGGGGTGGAAAAAGGGGTGTCACCAAAGCTAGTCCAATCAGAGGAACTCAGGGGTGGAGGCATGGGGCGGACTCCTTCAGGCCAATAGAAGTGAACTAGGTTGACGGACAGGGAAAGTGTCCACTGGGGCGTCGAGCGAATAGGGGATTTCCAGAGGGGCGGGTGGCAGTTGGGAAAGAGTGACAGGGCTATGGGGTTGGGCTAGGGAGACTGACAGGGAGATTTCCAGAACTGGGGCGGAGGATCACACCAAACTTGGGCAATAGGAGGGTATCAGGGAGGGCCACGGGGAGCAGTGAGGAGGAACAACCCAAATAACATTAAACCAAGGGGGGGAACAATGGAACATACCAAGATAATACAATCATAACTATAACATATTCAAACCTAACAAAACATTAATAACTGTCTCTGGAGGACCAAGTCTAAGAACTGTCCATAGAGCAGGCTCCTGCACCACCACACCAAGGTCACATCATACTTTTGAAATTAGGCACTAAATCCTGTTTTGATAACCAAAGCTGTATCTATGGTGTGGAAGACTGGAGTTCTTCGCACCTTCTGTTGCTGAGGTAAACCATAATCACGCTCTGCTGTCATTTTGAGACAAACTATGCTGTCTATCGTCCTGTTGAGGGGTCCCTTTGTGCCCTGAGTTTCTTGCAATGATGCAGTGAAATTCATCATATCCCAGCCTAGATCTGGTAGGCACAAGGATTACTGAAAGTACTACATTCCTCATCACCTTTGCCTTGTAGCTTTGAGCTAAAAGCATAAGCGAGCCCCAGCAATTCAAGACAGATTTTGTGCCTGTCTGAAGCCCACACGTCTTCCAGAACTCTAAATCTCAATGAGTGTCAAGGCATGATAAAACTTAGAGATGCGTGTGGGAGCAGTGGACTGGCTGAATTAGGAACACCTATGGCTGCAGGTGTAGGAGCTTCCTGGCTGCTAGGACAATGCAAAGCATAGGAACTACTAATTTGGCAAGAAATTCTAAAATCTGTGCTGCCCTTTTGACACCCTTTAAATGTTTGGTCCTTTTGTTTGTTATAGGAGTTAATTGACATTAAGGGATTTAGAGAGTGAAGACCTATGTTTAGTTCCTCCCTTCAGTTTCCCTCGAAATCCAGGAATTTCCCTCACAGTACAGAAATATTCATCCTCTTTAGGCAAGAAATGTTGCCCTTATGGTTTGTTTCTGGCTGCATTTAGCACAAAAATTACTCTTACTATGAAAGCAATCTCAAGAAAAAACTGTGTGTGTTTGTTTTCTAGGAGAATGAACACAGAAGAAAAATCGGGCAAAACAAAGGAAAATAAATGCAAAATCTTTAGGTCGAATTATGTAATCCTTACTCACATGAATATTACGTGGAACTATCCACATGAGTAGATGTTGAAAAAGCAAATCGATATCTCATAGGCTTTTGTTTGAAGACAGCTGGAAAACAATGTATTCTTTAATGACATATGCATGTTAATACATATTGTATACTCTCCACTAATCTAATACTCATGAAATGAGCACATCCATCTTGGAAATTAAACAATAACTTCTTACTTGAACAAATTCTGCAATGAATATGTTACAAAAATAATTAACAGATAATGTCAATTGGCTAGAACTTTATCATAAGAGAATGGTCTCCATTTGTAAGATTAAAAAAGCCCAAGATAAATCATGGATAGTTATAAAATAAAATCCCAGGAACAGTTTTTCAAACATGAGACATATTCTTTCACAATATTTTATTCTACTGATATTGTTTCTATTAAATCACTTGATTGAGGATTGCTTTAGACAGCTGAGTGCTAATGGTCCTCAGTAACATTTTGGAAAATCTGGGTTTTGATTAGCTTCAAGAACATTTTTTTCTTCCTAGCCAATACTCAGCTCTATCAATAAAATAATAATTTCTTATTAATGTTCAATATATATATTTGAAGAAGAAGGCTATTTGATTTTTTATATAGTTAATTAGACATGACAAGACATGCTTTGAATACACCCACTCATTTCTTCAGCAATGTCCTTAAGAAGGGAATAAAAGAGGTATTTTCAAGCATCAAAAAAACTCTTTCTAATATGGTTTCAAATACATTAAGAAGTAGGTTTGGTTCTGTTGGGGTTCCCCTTTTGTTTTCCTTTTTCTCTTAAAGAATTTTCCCAAAACATGTTGCTAAGTTGCAATAATTACTGGGTACTTAAGAGAGACAAGAAGACCTGGCCACAGGGGGAGGAGTCCAGCTGGCTGTCCCCTTTTACCTGGAGTTTTCTCCTGTAGGGCAGAGATGCCTCAAGATTTGAACTGGGAAAAAAAAGGGGTTCGGTACAGCCCCTAGCTCCCTTGTTCTCCTGGCATTTGGAGGGGAGAGAAGCCACTCTCCTGGTGGAAGGAATTTGTCGCTGTTGTGGCCTCCTGCCTTCTGCTACCTCCCTTCTGCTGTGAGTGGAGCTTGCTCTGGAGTGGCTGCTGCACCAGGACCCTATTTTAACACCGTACCTCACTAAAAAAGGGACTTCTTCTCACCATCTGCTCGGGTGCCTCAGGGGACCCCGGGATCCCAAGCCTGCCTTTTCCCGCCCCACCAGGAGCCAGGCGAGGCTGCCCTGCCCCCGTTGTTCCTTTGCTGCTGCTGCTTTGAGCCTTCGCTACTCTATAGCTCTGCACCTCCTGCCTGCAGAGACATCCCGGGGCTCCCGCTGCAGTTCCGCAGTTTGATACTTCTCATCTACCACCCAGGATTTGGGTCCGTCCCTGCTGTTCCAGCCTGCTGTCCCCAACCCGGGATTTGGGTCCATCCCTGCTGTTCCAGCCTGCTGTCCCCGAGGGTGCTGCCAGGCCCGGCTGCCCCAGGGGTTTGTGCAGCACTTCTCAGGCGCCATCACCGCGTGAGGGCCGAGCTGGCTCCGAGCGCCCCCTGCAGGCGCGGGGGAACCATCGCCCCTGCCCTGCTCAGCGGGAGCCGCCAGCGCCCCCTGCCGGCCGTGAGCGGCACTGCAGCACAGGGAAAGGCCTGAGAGCCGAGCCGGGGGCACTGGGCCTGCTCTGCTTGGGATCGCTGCTGTGGGCACTGCTGCTTGTTTGGCTTGTTTTAGATATATTAGTAAAGCACTGTTATTCCTATTCCCCATATCTTTGCCTGAAAGCCTCTTAATTTCAAAATTAGAATAATTTGGAGGGAAGGGGGTTGCATTTTCCATTCCAAGAGAGGCTCCCACCTTCCTTAGCAGACACCTATCTTTCAAAGTAAGACAGATTCTTATTTAATCTCAAACTTTTCCTTGGGGCAGAAAACACTGTTATTTTCATTCCTCTTAGGTATACTGGATTTTGCCATATTTTCTTCATATTGGCTGCCTCATCTCCTGCACTGCAAAGACAAGCAATGTTCTGCAAAAATACAAAATGCCTAATAGCCTCTGGGATTCTGCTCAGAGCTGGAAGCCAGCATTTAACTCCCAATTCTGCCAAGTCGTGTATATTTCCTAGTAGTTCCCAGCCTTTGTTTTAGACTCACAGCTGCCATTATAGGGAGCTAACATATTTTGCAAATAATGTAAGAGAGAAGTTGCACAGGTTTACCTCATAAAGAGGCGGAGCCAGAGATCCATATTCAAATGGTCAAGAGCCCTGATGTGATTAGAAAGTCTAACACTGTGCAGAAGTCAGACTACTGGCTATGAGAAACAAAATTTCAGTTCTCTGCCATAGCCAGTGAAAATCGAATTCTAATTTTTCAAGTCACAGAGAACCCTGCTACATGCCCTATTTAAGCTGATTGCCTGGAATAGCTAAGGAGAAGGAAAGCTGGAAAGCCTTACCACTTCTTGGTAAAGGCATTTCTTCTTGAACAAGAGTTTCAAATATCCGTGAGAGTCATTTGAAAAAAACTTCCTTCACCTGTCTTATAGGTGACCATGTAGGTCTTCTGCATGTACAGGTAGGATCTTCTGTGCTCACTTTTCACCTCTTCACTTTTTTATGCGTGTGATGGAATTGTTTCAATAGCAAGTGGATAGGGACCTGCCACCCCTGACTACTTCATTAGTTTATGAGCTAGGCCAGGCATTCCTTTATCAGGGTCACAGAAGAGAAAAGAACTGAACCTCAGTTTCCAATTTTCAATGGGAGAGCAGTATATCAGCCTGCAGTATATCATAGAATCATAAAATATCCTGTCCTGGAAGACTCCCACAGGCATCTTTGAAATCCACCTTCCTGCTCTGCATAGGACAGGCCCAAGAATCACACCATGTGCCCAAGTGCATTGTCTAAATACTTCTTGAACACTGTCAGGCTTGTTTCTGTGACGACTTCCCTGAGGAGCCTGTTCCTGCACTCAACCACCCTCTGGGTGAAGAACATTTTTCTAATATTGAATCTAAGCCTCCCCTGACACAGCTTTGTGCCATTCTTTCTGGTCCTGTCACTGGTCACCACAGAGATCAGTGTCTGGCCCTCCTCTTCCACTCAGAAGGAGGTTGCAGACCACAATGAGGTCTCCCCTCATCCTCCTCTTCTCCAGGCTGAGCAGACATAGTATCTTCAGCTGCTCCTCATATGGCTTCCCCTTAAGGCCTTCGCTGCCTTCATTGCCCTCCTTTGCTGCTTTCTAATAGCTTTATATCTTTCTTATATTGTGGTGCCCAGAACTGCTCCCAGCACTCGAGGTGAGGCCACCTCAGTGCAGAGCAGAGCAGGACAATCCCCTCCCTTGCCCAGCTGGTGATGCTGTGCCTGATGCAC
>VZTN01026776.1:87831-127615 GCA_013400515.1 Erpornis zantholeuca | reverse complement strand
TATATATATATATATATGTATAGTAAAGTGAGAAGAATAATAATCTCTTTTAAGGAGAGCTAGTGAGTACTCCAGGTTGTGTAGACAGTCAGCTCTGGCTCATGCAACTGGTGCTTTCAGAGCCCATCTACTGCATCGAACTCCTCACATGTGGGGAGTTGGTAGACACAAGTCCCAGCAGCTTGCAGAGTTTGATGTCTCTGAGGATCTGATGAACGTGAGCCCCTGATAATTACTATTTGGACTTAAATCCAAGATAAAGTTTAGAAGCAAGCTGAAGCAATTATTACCTTCTCCAGATGTTGTAAATGTTCTGATTGATGATATAAATGCCATTAACAATAAAAGGTTTTGGTTTGAGTGGGTTTTTTTTAGATAGCAGTGGCAGTTGTACACAATGAATTATTTGACTCATTATTTTTACTTTGACATTGTCATTAACTGTAGCTATAAAAAATGCATTTTACCTCTTTTAGACCTAATCTTGCTTTCATTTAAGTTAATGGCTAAATTGCTATTGACTGTGGTAGAAAGAGCTCTATGCCTCTATATATTAAACTGCTGTAATGTAATTGCTTCACTATATGGATCAGTGTTTATAATACAGGATTTAAGTTAATAATCCTTTTTATATTGCTATATATGTGAAAGGCAAACTTATAATACAGAAATAATATGGTCTGTGTTGTCAATATGAAAGATTAAATCATACAACTTGCATTTTCCATAATAAACGTGCAGATTCTAATTAGAACTAAAGTGAGCACTGCCTATGGATTTATCTTAACTCATAAGGATTATCTTCTCCTTTATAATATGAATGCAGGCTTTATAAATTGAAAAGAAATAATGAACTTCCAGGTTGATTGAAGTTGTCAGAGTTACTGGAGCAAGTTACAGCTTGAAGCCCATTGGCAAAGCAGGTTTAAAAATATATCCTTGCTTATCTTAACTGACATTCTTCCCCATTTGGTAGGCTCAGGGTTTCACCAAAGCCCTGAAAGATGTGGTACATCATGTTTGGAAGAACATAAGAAGATTTGATAGAAGTCTGGAAGTAAGGACCTACTTTCATGAAAATGGATATTTAAGACTGCATGGATTTCATTCCTCTCTCAAGCAATCATCTTGGACGATCTTTCTTGGAAAAAAAGATGCTCATTTCAGGTAAGTTCATTGTTAACACTTTGGATTCTGATTTTTCTTGAATCAATAATTACTTCTGAATTTGTAACAAGCATGCAATATATTTGGCAATGTTGCACAAGGCCTTTTCACAGGGGCAAATGGGTATTATTTGAGTAGTCAGACCAAGCAGATATTTGTTACCACGAATCTGAAGTAATTTATTATAGAGGTCACAGAGCATTAATAGATCAAGTGTCTGGTAACAGGGACAATATTTCTCTGTTTAGTTTGCTACATAAGTAAATATGCTGTCTAGTAGATAAGGTGGAAAGAGACTATAATTTAGTCAACATAAAAAACATAAAACACACTGGAGATAGGTATGTAGAGACTTCCACAGATAAAACTAACATTTCACGAGAAGGAACTAGTTCTGGTTTATGCTGCCACTGCCAAAATAGAAGACAGCCACAGAACACACTCATTAATACTACTACCACAGTCAAAGGTTTACCAGCAAAAACACTCTAGCATACATTTACTAGGGGACTATCCAGGAACTATAACTCCCACCCCTCTTCTGTAGCAGAGTCACTACTTACATGTTCAATCAATGCTGCAGCTTCCCTTATGCCCTGCACTGAAGAAGAAAATACGAATAAAATGTTTGGCTGTTCTTGTGAAATTAATTACCTCCTCCTCTTGCCCCTCGTGGCCCACAGTGGACATGCAAGAATGAGACTGCTGGATCTGCATGATGGTCTCATATACCTGAGCTTGGGGGTGCTGGTTTCTGTGAACATTTTTCGTACAAGTGAAACAATTCTAATGCTCTCTGGCTTGCATATGTCTTTGAGTAAGTAATTACCCAGTAAACTGTAAGGTAGGGCCACAGAGCCAGCCTTTATTGGAAGTGTGTATCTGTAATTGCAAAACATAAGTCTCTGAGAAGTGACCAACCCTCCTCCCTTTAAAATAAAAATAAAGAATTGTATTCTCATCAGTTGAAGAACTCTCACAGCAGAGCTGGGAATGCCTCCCTTTCACTTTCTCCTGCCCTCACAAAGCTGCAGACTGACAATTAGCAAGTGTCCTAAGACATTAGACACTCTTCAGGCTTAGGGGTGGGATAGGGTGAATAGCTTTTGAGCAAACATTTGCTTCCACAAAGAGCTCCCTAACTGCTACTAATTTATAAAGAGACAATAAGTGTCCTATGCCTTGCCTAGCTCTTTCTGAAAGAAAGTCTGTCCATACCTGCTTTCAGCTGGTGTTAGGCTGTAAACCCTGTGAGGAGAGGAATATGAGTGCTCTTTATCCACTTCTGTCTCAAGAACAGTAGACCTTCCAGGCAGAATTCTACTTGGAAGACTCTGCTCTGTCTCTTGGCATAGGCGGCTCTCTTCTCATATCCCAGATCCACATGAGATCCACATCTCTCTTTCCACTGAGACCCTACAGGCTCACTATATTTCAAAGGTGGAATTAGGGCTTAAACTTTTCATGCCCCAAGCCAAGCTGTCAGGATGCAAATCTGCACTCAGACACTGCATTTAATCAACCTGAAGAAACCGACAGGGCAAAAAACATAAATATCTCCTGCCTCCCAGTGCCTGGACTGACCCACACTGTACAATTATATTAAACTTCCTTTCTGCGTGTGGATCATTATCTAGTGGTCTTTGGAGTGCTTGCATTAGCTAACTAGCCATAGGGATGTGAATCGGGAGTTTAGGGCAGGCTTACAGAAGCAGTTTTCTAATTCTAATTAGTTCTGCTCAGTTTTATAGGATTTTGTAAACTTTTGCTTTTCTTTCTTCCTGGTCAGTTAAATTCCCCATGTGAATAAACTATTTCAAAGAAGCATAGTATCATAAAAAGGTTCTATCAGAAGGGATTTTTGCAGGTCAACCAGTCCAACTTCTTGCTACAAAGCAGAAGTGATTTCAAAGTCTGATTAGGGTTGCTCAGGGTCTTTACCTGTCAAACTTTAAAATCCCCTGCGGTGGTGTTTCCACAAATTTTCTTGGCTTCAAGACTTAAAAACTTTTTCTGCATAGAAAAACGTTTTTAATATCCAGTCCAAATTTCTCTGGGTGTAACTCGTTATTCTATTTCTCTCTGTGCCTCTGAGAGATTTGGTTTCCCTTCTCTGTAACTCCTCCTTAGGCAGTGGGAGGTAGTTAGTACTCCACTGGACTTCCTCAACCCCAGCTCCCTTTCCACACGTCATGTCCCCCAGGTGCCAAGCAACTTGATGGTCCTCCACTGAACTTGGTCCAGTTTGTCCATGTCTCTCTTGAACTGGGTGTCCCTGAAATGAGTGCAGTATTTCCTGTGAAGTCCCTCCAGTACCATGGGAATAATTATTTTTCCCAGCTCACCTGGGCTAAAGCAGCCCAAAAAGAGGTTCACCCGCACTGCTGCCAGGGTGTTTTGCTGACTCCTGTGCAATTTCCCATCACCAAAGGCCTCAGGTTGTTTTCTGCAGAGCTGCCTTTCGGCCAGTCCCAAGCCTGTGTCACAGCACAGGATTACTTCGTGTTGGGGAAGGACTTTGCATCTGCCGTTGAACTTACAAATTCTCCTGGCAAACCATTTCTCCTGCTTGTGAAGCCTTGTGTGAGAGTGTCAGCCGTGACCTTCAGTGAATTGATGCCTCACCCTAATTTAGCTATAGGTATGAGCTTCCTGGTGGTGTTGAGCAGTCAGGATGGTGATGAATATCATTCAGACATATTAAATGTTGTCAACCCCAGTACCACCAGTTCATTTCAGTTAGACTTCCTTACATGTCAAACAAATATGAAATATTAATTTCTTTGGGCTCTTTTTTCTTTCACTTGGTGGTGGTGGTTATTCTTTTATCACTACACTGCTAGCAGGAAATACATGGAAGTGTTTCCACCATCTTTATGATTTATAAAATCTTTATGATTTATAAAATCTTTGTGATTTATAAGCAAACTTACTTCTGCATTGTGTTTAAGCAGAATATCCATTTATCAGAAACACAGTGGTAACAGTATCAAGGCTAATGCTATTAAATTATGGAAATACCTTAAACCAGCATATGCCTATGTACTTTGGTACTTTCCAAGAAAATAAGCATGGAAGTTCCCTCCTGACAAAAACAGAAGATAAGTTATTTGTGTGTTGGGGTTTTAGGAGTTCTCCTTTTGTTTTCCTTTTTCTCTTAAAGAATTTTCCCAAAACATGTTGCTAAGATGCAATAATTACTGGGTACTTAAGAGAGACAAAAAGACCTGGCCACAGGGGGAGGAGTCCAGCTGGCTGCCCCCTTTTACCTGGACTTTTCTCCTGTAGAGCAGAGATGCCTCAAGATTTGAACTGGGAAAAAAAAGGGGTTCGGTACAGCCTCTAGCTCCCTTGTTCTCCTGGTGTTTGGAGGGGAGAGAAGTGGCAGAAGGAATTTGTCACCGCTATGGACTCCTGCCTTCTGCTACCTCCCTTCTGCTGTGAGTGGAGCTTGCTCTCTGGAGTGGCTGCTGCACCAGGACCCTATTTTAACCCCGTGCCTCACTAAAAAGGGACCTTTTCACCATCTGCTTGGGTGCTTCAGGGGACCCCAGGATCCCAAGCCTATCTTTCCCTGCCTCGCTGGGAGTGGGGCAAGACTGCCCTGCCCCCGTTGTTCCTTTGCTGCTGCTGCTTCGAGCCTTCGCTACTCTGTAGCTCCGCACCTCCTGCCTGCAGAGACATCCTGGGGCTCCCGCTGCAGTTCCGCAGTTTGATACTTCTCATCTACCACCCAGGATTTGGGTCCGTCCCTGCTGTTCCAGCCTGCTGTCCCCAACCCGGGATTTGGGTCCATCCCTGCTGTTCCAGCCTCCTGTCCCCGAGGGTGCTGCCAGGCCCGGCTGCCCCAGGGGTTTGTGCAGCACTTCTCAGGCGCCATCACCGCATGAGGGCCGAGCTGGCTCCGAGCGCCCCCTGCAGGCGCGGGGGAACCATCGCCCCTGCCCTGCTCAGCGGGAGCCGCCAGCGCCCCCTGCCGGCCGTGAGCGGCACTGCAGCACAGGGAAAGGCCTGAGAGCCGAGCCGGGGGCACTGGGCCTGCTCTGCTTGGGATCGCTGCTGTGGGCACTGCTGCTTGTTTGGCTTGTTTTAGATATATTAGTAAAGCACTGTTATTCCTATTCCCCATATCTTTGCCTGAAAGCCTCTTAATTTCAAAATTATAACATTTTGGAGGGAAGGGGGTTCCATTTTCCATTCCAAGAGAGGTTCCCACCTCCCTTAGCAGACACCTGTCTTTCAAAGCAAGACATTGTGGAAAAAAAGGAATTCAGTAGAGGCGGCTAAAATCTGACAACTCCTGTCCAACCACCTCATCTGCTGAGATTGCAGCAGTAAGGTCTGTTGTATATTCCATTTTTTATGTATTCCTAATTCATTCTGCAAGCACATACACATGCATATACCCATACATGCCTGTGCATGTGTGTTCACATTCTCTCATTCTGTCCCCCTGCATCTTCTGTTTCTTGTAACTGTCTTTAAATATGCTGAATTGCAAAAATTATTCTTCTACTCTTTAGTGAAAAACTATTTTTTATTTAGTCTTACTAGTCTATTCAAATCTTTCAGGTTTGGATACAGAGGGGTTTTAAATTTAGTTGATTTTTTTTAGTTTTTTGTTGGTTAGGAGGAAAAAAAGTTTCTTAGAAGCTATCATTTCCAGCTTTTAACTATATAATAATAATAAGGTTTAATTTTTAAAAATCAAAAGCCTAAAGCTTTCTTCTGAGTTTGCATAAAATGAGCTTTCTCCTTTCTTCTCCCTCACAAAGTATAATTGAAGAACTCCAGAAGTAAGCTCAGCTGATACTGTTCCTGTTTTCAGTCTCCCTCATTCAAAACCATTTACATCTGCAGACTTCAGCATCTTTATCACCCACATTTCAGACACTTACTGCTGTCTCTAGAGGTTGTCCCCATTCTTACTGTGTGAGTTAAAAGGTATTAGGAATCAAATACCATTAGCAACAATGCTCCTTTGCTGAACACTCTGGATGGCTGAGGAGGAGGATGATTTTGCTCTCAGCCGTTTTTGCAGATACCCAAGAGAAGGACAGAATTGCTCAGTGTAGGCTGTGTGATTTCTGCACTAATCATATTGAGTGTACCAGGTCAGTATGCAAGGGTTTGTTTCCCTTTTTTTTTCCAATCTCTGCACATAAATGAATTAAGGGGTTTTTTTGTTTGCTTGTGTCCATGACCAAGTTCAAGATCTTTGCTAAATTGGTTAAGTCAGCAAGTTTTCTGGGCTAGTATTTCTAATAACTGCTCTGGAGTGCTGGTTGCTGACTATAACCATCTTGAAGCTCCTCAGCAGCTGCCTCTCCCCAGTGGACATGGATTCCTGTTCATTCCTAGCGCAGGAACGTGACTTTTGCAACACTGAGAGAACAAACTTTCCCCTGCTTCTCCCCTTTCATTCATGGGAACCTCACAATGTAGTATTTGGAAGCTGAGTGACACTCACGTAACCCCAGTGAACTGATTTTTGTAATGGTTTTATCTTCCTATCACCTTTGTAATGGAAAAGACTGATGCTGGTTTAGTCTGAAAGATGAGACTTTTCCAGTGTACCTTCAAGCTGAGTGTGGGCAGTGCAGACAGAATGTTTAGGGCATCAGGAATACTAGCAGTAAAAAGATGACATGCAGCAACAAGTATTTATAACCTCCAAAATCCTACCTTCTTTTCTATTTGCTCTCAGTTTAGTAAGAATGGGAAAACATTCCTTCTGTTCTAGTAAACACATTTCAGCCAAGCCATAAGGACATCATCAGGTCAGAATACTCCCCAGTAAAAACTAAATAAATGATGTCACTTTCCTGAAGTCACAGCAGAGGTTGCACATTAAAAACCACACCCCAAATGACCGAAGAACCCCCCTCCCCCTCCAACAAACCAGCAGTGTCCAAGCAAGTTTACTGGTACAGATGCTGTAGATACATGTGTTACTGCTCCATTTGACTTACTCGTGGGACTGCAGCAAATTGAAGGGAAAATCGCATCAGGTTATGCCAAGTCAACCAGAGAAATGTATTGTGTCTCCTTAAATGCATCCTTTCTCCCCGTTTCAGCTGAATAGTGCCACAGCTGTGCTTATGCTGCTGGCAGCGCTATGAATGTGTAAGGCTTTGACTTCTGAGAAGTGAGTTACCTTGCAAGAGCTGCCCCTAGAAATGCTGATCTGTTGCTAAATACCCAGTCCCTCCAGGGCACTTCTAAGCGATTGCCCTGAAGGTGGGAGAGCCAAACTTCAATAAATTCTTCTGGAAATTCAGGGCAAGTATAGCACTGTCTAACAAGAGGGATTTAGCCAATTTAAAAGTATGAATATGCCATATGTTTTGTGAGTATATAAAATAGCATTATTAGCACTAATAAAACTGTCACGGTTGCAAGGTATGTGATTATTTGCTATAGGTGGTATTCATTTATGTACATTCTGGAGAGGTGTGGGAGTGTTTACAAAAGGAGTCACATCTTACCAGCAGTGACAGCTACTATGAAAATTGTCTGTTATCGGATACAGGTTTTCATTTGCTTTTAACTTTTTGATCTTTTCATTGGTTTTTTAATGCCTGAAGCTTGATTTTGGGAATGGGAGGGAGCAAATATTTCTGTTACTGAACTCAGCTATTGAAAAGAGACGTTTCTTTGCCCTAATCAAAATATATTTTTGAACAAGTTAACCTATTCAGAAAATAATAATTCTGTGGTGCATTCAAGGTTTAGACCAACCAATACATAAAACTATCAAATGAAGGATAAGCAAGATGCACTGAATATTTATCCATTCAGTGGCCTTCCTTCAATTGCGTTCACTGGGACACAGAACCAAAGGGAAATGAGGGAATGTGTTTGCTAACAACCTCTAGCAGGACAAAGAAGAGTTTTGCTAAGCAGCAGTTTGCTCAAAGGCTGTCAGGTAAGGGAGAAGGTGGCGCATTGCCTCCCATAAGCTATGAATATACAGTAGCCAACCAACAACAGGAGTTGGGTGTTTAATACAAAGTTAAATTCTCCAGTGCTTTCAGTCACACACGGAGAAGAATCCCAAGTCCTTGAAATAGCTTAGTCGCCGACATACCAAACAATCACTACTTGCTTTTACTCTCCAGCTTCCAGAGGAGGGAACTGAAAACTCTGTATTCTCTAAAATGTGTTGTCCTTTGCTGTTGGTCTCTGCGTTTTCTCGGTACTTTTTGTCTTATGTTCCTCCCAGTGTGTTGCTTGCCTAACAGCATCTCAGACTTCAGAACAGTTGAAATATGACCCACAAAATGCCAGCATTTTCTGTAATGACCTACATGTCGTGTGTCCTTTTGTTGCTTTCTGATTGCGAGAGGTTAAGTTGTAATCAGATAACTATGCCTTCACAACATCTCCAGGCAGTTCCTTTTGTTTCCTCGGAGCTTGCACTACAGTCAGAAGAATCTACTCAAATCTTTTCTTAGCCCCATTAACTGGTGAGTGATAAACAGCTATGTTCTAAAATATAATTTCTTACTTCATGAATGCTAAGCTCTTTCAGAAACAGATGGAGGTTAGCTCTCTGGGAGAAAAGAAAAAACCACAGCAATTTTGTGATGCTCAATATAACAATTCTTGGAAGAAGCCTCCTTTCATATTTAAAATCATTTGCTATTTAAACAAGCTGGTACATTTAGCACCACCCAGGCGATGACAAACCACTTCTCTGGAGGTTCTGACTGCTTCTCAGACTGCCTGCTCCCTAAGCACACGTATCAGAGTACTTGGAAAATCTGTTAATATAATTTTTCCTCTTTGCCAGAAAAAATGCTAATCCAGTCCTAGGAGCTCTATTTAACTTTTTCTTCAGCTATAATATTGTCGATTTAAAAGGTACTGGATTTTGGATCTCATAAGAAATCACATTGGATGGAGCATGAAATCTGGAAATCCAAGGATTTAAAGAAATTGGTTATATAAAATTCACTTTGTTTTTTTTCTACAGGATGTTAGCCTTCTGATCAGCTGACATGAGCAAAAAAGCAGTCCAATAATACTGTGAAAGGTAAAACTGAGTTCAAGTGGTAATGCTGCATTTTCTACACTTGGCACCCATTACTGTCCATAGTACATATGTTTGCAATGTTTTCTGATTTCATTTTCCTCGATGTAAATGCCACAGTAGATCTGTTATGAACATGATTATTTTGGCTTTGTCCCAGTGCAAGTGAACAAAGGATTTATCCTGCTGTCAATTTTGCCCCTGTAACAACAAGGATTATTATCACAATATGATGGAGTGAAATGTTTCTTTCTGATTATGCTAATAACGAACCCCAAAGAAATCCTTCAATCTTACATGGCCATAAATAGCAGAACAAATTTTCTTGCATGCATGTTAAACAGCAGTTTATTCCCTTTCTTTTCCAGACAGGTTTAGAAGGTAAGCTGATATCAGAAAATGACAGCCGAATCTGTAAAGTCTCTGTCTCCGTTACCCATGTCTGCCAAGGTACTCATCTAGTGTAGCAGCAGGTACTTAGGATGTATTGCTATGTCCTTAATATTGTTGGCGTTCATTACTTGTTGGTTTCCATTACTTATCCAGTATCAAAAACATGCTTAATGCTCTCGTGAAACCAAATCAGGACACGATTCCAGCCCAAATGTAAATAATTTATAACCACATACTACAGATGAGCAAAATTCTTCTTTCATGTTCACAGAGGAGCTGTTCTTGCACAAGCAGCAGTGAATGTGCTTTAAGCTGTTCTTCTCAAATTCTTTAACTAGGAATAGTTTATTTTATACTGGATTTTAGCACAGCTTAAAACTGCTGGGACACAGCATTCTTCATCACATTCCCCAGTCTTTGCATAAACATTTACAAACCTGTCAGACAATGCTCTGATGATACCTTTTTCAGAAAGGACTAGTTATTCTTTTCATTTCCTGGGTACAAATGTGATAAAACAAAATTAAATTCAATCCTGCAGTTAAATCTTAATGCGGCTTGGTTTTTTCCTTTTTTTTTTCTCTAGGAAAGATGCCTCAGGCAAGGCAAGTATATTTCAGTAAGGAAGGGATTTTCTAAAATTTCCAGTGTTTTTATCTACTACCTCTTCCTAAATTGCTAATGCTTCTTCAAGTATTAAAGCTGCAATGGGTTCTATAAATCTACTTTCTGATTATGTGAGTTAAGCCATGCATTTGGGACCAAAAAAGGAAAAAAAAAAAGCCTGAGCGAGTTATGTCACAAATTGCCTTTAGTGCTTCAAATTCAGACTATCAAATACAGAGGCACATTGTTCAAGATTGTTCCAGCATTAAAATAAATAGTAGTATAAGGCCCTTAGAGCTGTAAATGAATTACAATCCTTTTGCCAGGGAGATAAGGTTTGTGAGTGGGAGTAGAATCTTGTATTAGACCAACCTGTGTGGTTGGAAAAAGTAAATAGGAAAGGGTTGTACGCCAGGAAGATTTTTTTTTCTTTTTCCCATTGTGCTGGTTTTACCAGTAAAGACCTGAAAATTTTAGCTCCCCCGTGTCCTCTGACCATCACAGTTATAACCACAGTAACACAAGGCTTTTTAAAAGCAACCTGGAAACTAAAAATAAATAAAATGAAAAAACAAGAGGGCATCTTCAGTCTGCAGTCTTTTCAAACTTTCTCAGCTTTGGCAGATACATTGACGTTACAGTAGGACTATTGAGAATGAGTCTTCATAAATTAAGGCCTGTGTACTGCACTGCTGGGAACAAAAAAAGCTGTTTTTTTCTCAGATTTTCTTCTTGTTCTAGTCACATCAGAGGACAGGAGGGGAGAAAACTGGCCTCTGTAGAGCAGGCTTTTGTGAGGCTGCTTGCATAATTTTGCCCTGGATGGATGGAACTTTTAGGAAAGGCTATATTGGCAGACATTTCTATACCCTTCATGCTTCTGTACAGGATTTAGAAAGTATTCATTGTTCCTACATGCCATGCACAGTATTTGACAATAATGCTTTTCCCTTACAAGTTAAGATGCTGCACTGTATCCTTAATTTCTTCCACATTGCTCTGTTCTTTTTTTAATTCCATTTCCTCTCTTCTTCTAGTTTCTCTCTCCATGTTTTTACAATTTTGTCTGCTTTCCCAAGAGCAAAGTTGCTACTGTATTGGTTAATATATCTTTAAAAGTGCCGGGGATTTTTGTCTCCAGGACCATCTTCTCATTTCTCCTGAATATATTTTGCTTCCTGTCCCAGAAGCACAGAAAGTAAAACAAAATTCAAGTGTGGTGCATAATTAGGCCACAATTTTATTAGTAAAAGCCTTCTGGGAACAACTGCTAATAACTTGTGCAGGATAGGTCACAGTCTCTTTCCTAGTTGTTTCCACCTGCTGTAAGGCACTTTCCTCCTTCCCTGCCACCCCACTCCATGCCAGGTCCCTGCCCTGCAGAGTTCTCCTCCCTCACTCCATTCCATCACTACTCCCCAGCCTAATGCTGTGGGTCTCTGATTATGCAGATACTAAAGGCCTAGAAACAGTAGATTTTTCCTTTCTGTTGATGTAGTAGAAACTCTGCTTTCTGCTGTGCTCCGATCTGATTTATCAAGCAAGGTATGAGATTGTCATCAGATAAGTGTCTAAAGTGGCTTTCTGTCACCTGCCAGAAATGGGCCAGTCTGAACTTACCATTTCTAGTGACCCAGCCAGCTTCCTTGAAAAGGCAGAAAAATTCACCCTGTCTCAATCAATCCAGTGATGGATGAAAATTACCTGAGGACTCAAAATGCGGTAAAGACTGCCCCAGGCTAAAAACCTATCTGGCTGCAAATCTCAGTGTAATCTGGGTGTGAGGGAGACTTCATGTCTTTGCTGTTTTCTACCCTCCTTGTAATTCTTCTTCCAAATTCATGCTTGAATTATGTCTAAACCAAGTAAGCAGTGTTCTCTTGAAGTCAGGTGAAGGTACCCCCTCTTGGTTGTGATGAAGTGTGTCCAGGACAAGGAAGTATCCTGGGTAGGAGTAAGTGCCGGCTGCTGCTGGCAGCTATTCCCAACTGCTTGCACAGAGGCTGTGAGCATCCCTGTCCACATGCATCTTGCTGCACCCACAGCAGGTTCAAACCCCAGAAAATTACTTTTTCCCAAAACAAAAATACATGGTTTCAGCAGCTGATGTTCATCCTTAAAAAACCCCAGCAAAGCCCATGACAACACAGGACTGGTGAAGATAATGAGAGAGGAATCCTGCCTGGTTTTGTAAACGTGCCCTTTCTTGGATGGAATTGCACTGTGCTACTGTCTGTGCAAACACAAACAGAAAGCTTGTAATTGAAGTAGCAAGAGCATGGAAGGAAAACATGAGAAAGAAGGCAGTTTGACCAAAGTCCTGTAGGCAGCCAGTGGCAGAGCAAGAACTAATATCCTCTGATTCCTAATTCCCAGTACTTTTCTCCTGTCATCTGAAAATGATTTATTTCAGACACTCGCTATTTGCTGGTCTCAGTGGGTTAAATTGGACCAGAACATTTCAATGAAAAACAATCATTTTTATGTTCCAGGAATCACACTGAACAATCTTGCAGCTGATGTTTCTTAGGTAATACATAGCTGTTATATGGAATGAAAGTTTGCTGTAAGTGCTTGCTGCTGAAATGTAAGAGTGAAAGATGACTTTGGAGAGCCTCAGGAGCAGCTCAGGCAATGTGTGTCCTCCCACAGACAGAACAAGGAAATTACATAGTCAGGGACAAGGCAAAAATCATAACTGTTTTTTATTAGGCTCTGTCCTCTACTTGTTAGGATTATTGCCTTCACCATCATCAAACAGTAAATCTGTTTTTTCTCCTTTACACTGTAATTACAATCTTGTTTGGGGGAAGTAATATTGTTGGGGCCGAAAAAATACCCCCAAACCCTCCCAGTACCACTAGCTTAAAGGCAGGAGATACTTTCTTTAAATAACCCTAATAATATATTTTGCTCCTAATAATAGAGCACAGAAGAACTATCTAAAATGTATGGCTGCAGTCTTTCTGAAAAGAAAACAAGAGATTTAATTGAACATCCATCCTGGAGCTTGCTTTCATTCTGTGATAGAACATTACATGTAAAAATATCAGGACACTATTTCAAGAACAAGATGATGTTTCATTCAGGCTGTGGGGTTTTCTCTGTACCATGTGTATTCCAAGGTCTGCAAATGCTGGCACAATTGTAAAACTATCATCAGGATGAACAGATTGTGTTAATTGGTATTAAAGAATATTTACACTGGATTGACTAAGTAAAAAACTTTTATTGTCCAGAGACACTTGGGTGATGATACCCAGGGAGTCCTATTAGCACTGAATTGATGTAGGAGCTTATCCTTGCAGGTCATGGCAATCACCATAGTGAAGAAAGTTGCAATGTAGGAGTAAAACTCCCACATTAGATTTATGATCCTGAGGAGTACAAACCACACTCAATTCTGCATGGTCTGAATTACAGATCTCTATTTAAAGGGACAACATGGACCTGCTGTTACAATTATGTCTGTGATTACAACACTCTAGAGTGTGCATTGCATTGTAATGCAGTTATTTATGCCGTGCCTTTTTCCTTAAGGTAATAATACATCAGTACATACATGAAAGTCCAAGGAAATTTTTGTGTCTCATTACTGGAGAGAATTTTCCTTAAGAGATGCAAGAGAAACTCAGAGAAATTTAAGTTTCTCCCTGCAATCATTCAGTGGTTACTTGCACACCAATCTTCACAGAAGTTTTTCTTTTGGCAAAATCTGTTATTCTTGCACTAGATAGTTTTGTGATGCTTCTGTTCAGTATGTCTGGAAACTTTGACCACATTTAGATGCATATAGCTCTGAACTGCACTGAGCAGCTGAACAAATTGCATCTCTCTTATGGATACCAGGCAGTGTAGCCACGTGGAACAGTTTCCTTTGTTGGCAGTCCTCTAATCTGTTTTTTCTGTAGACCTGGTTTATAAATACAACCTCGTGTATTCTGAAACACTGCACATTCCATTAAGAGTCATTTGCCTTTGCCCTTCCCTCAGATCTCCAGCAGCAAAGACTGTTGGCGCTAGGGAGGGGCTGTGGAGTGATAGATTTCCAATACATTTCTGGAGTCTTTCCTGGGGAGACTTTTCAAAAGCAGAGCATGTGCTTTCTGAAAAGAAATAGGTAAGTGGCATCTGAGTCCTTTGGCTACCTTAGAAAAATATCAAAATTCCACTTATCCTTTCACAGTACTGAGTAATTTCCCTTAAAGGTGACCTCTACCATTATGAACCAGGTGACAGCGAAAGCTACAGGGCTCTCAGGGCAGACACTCAGTCACCATTTCCTGTGCTGCCTCTTATAGCATCTCAGCAGTTGAAAGCTGCTGGTTTGATGTGACCATTCGCAAGGCTTGTATGTTCAGCCTCAATGGCACTGGCTTGACTTTGCCTGAATACCAGTCCAGACATCCTGGGAGCTCTGCACCAATACTCACCCTTGACAGTGGTGTCAAAGTGTAGAAAGATCTTTAGGCTGCACCAAGCTAGGCTGGATGGACATTTATATGGCATGAGGTAACCCTATCAGTGACACCTTAAATGAGAAAGCAACCCATACACTATACAGGCTTGCCAAATTTCTCTGCAAGGTCATTCCATCTCTGTCACTACTGAAAAAATTGTTTGGTGATGTTTTGCTAAAATATAACAAGGAAATTTTGGTTTAAAGTTGCTTTATTCACTGTTAATATCTCATTAACTCTGGTCAAAAGCAGAGTTCCTTGTTTCCTTTAATATTACTTATATTTGACAGAAAGCAGCTGCAGGATACCTCCTCAAGTACATTCATGCTTATCATCACTGCTAGGACTATTAATTCACTGCAGTATACTTTAATGTACTATAACATTTAGAAATGGCATTTGGATGTGCAGTAATACTATTTTGCACAATTAACCTCTGGTTGCCTTCCATATAAGCCTGTTCTAAGAAATATCAGTTATGCTGTGTTATTTTCAAATTACATTGAGTTTTGTGCCTTTTTCCTAATAGGTTGCCCTTTCCTCAGAGAGTAGTAACACACACTGAATTGTAATAACACTTTATTTTCCTTGCAACAAAGCAGTATCAATCACAAAGATAAAAGGAGATGAACCCATTCCCCAGTCCTAGATCAGACAACTCCTGACCAGAGTTTTTAAAAACAGGTTCTAGATCCAC
The DNA here is from genome assembly GCA_013400515.1 of Erpornis zantholeuca. Taxonomy (NCBI): domain Eukaryota; kingdom Metazoa; phylum Chordata; class Aves; order Passeriformes; family Timaliidae; genus Erpornis; species Erpornis zantholeuca. The sequence continues at coordinate 112,257 of VZTN01026776.1, read as the reverse complement.
ATGTTAGTTGTGCAAACAACAAAACAAGACAATATAAGGAAGGAAATCTTTCTCCTTGAATAAGAAAATTTAAAAATTCTAAATAGTCTTGCCTTAAAACTTATGGCAAAGAGCAAATCATCCTGTTAATGGTCATTGTAAAACAGAACAGTATGCTTCATTTTTTGCCTAAGTAATGTGAACCAGAAGGTTCTGTTGGAGTGTAGAGCAGAGGAAATGTATGGAAGATGGCTTTCTTTATAAATTTCTTTTTCTGGAACTGATATTTTTATAGAGACTTAGAGAACTAGAAAAGTATGGGATGGTCTTAAAGAAAGTTTTTTTAAATTTCATGAGAATAGAGCTGTGTCACTAGAACAACAAGTTCCATCTCCATTATAGAGGGGTGGAGGCACTTAAATGTAAGAAATTTTCAGAGGAGGATCATATCATTTTAGTTTATTCAGGATATGGTGGGTGAAAATTTTAAACTCATTCATTAATTTCACTAGTGAGGAGAAACTACTGAGTCACACACAAATCTAGCTGATCTCACAGATTCAACCTTCTGGTGGAGTGAACAAGAAAAAGTAGTTTTTGAGATCTATTTAAAGCCTTATTTCTTTGCAGTTCCACTGTGTCAAAATGCACAAAACTCTTGGCATAGGTAGGAATTTCATCTTTTGAACATAGGTGCTAAAGTTTAAAGACACAACATTTCATCAAGAAGGAGAATGTTTTTAGCACACTACAACAAGCAGCTCTAATTCTGCTTTTTTTTTTGCTAGGATATTTTTAAATTACAGTAACATAGCTGGCTGTGTTATTACCTCAATTATAAAAATGCATCCAAGAACAGAATTTAGCCCGATGTATTTTTCCAATGTTTTATATTGCTAAAAAGAATGGATTTGGCTCAGTCAAATTATGCTTTCTTTTGTTCCATGCATATGTTCAGCTGAAGACTATCAGTGTTGTATTTGTGCATCTCATTGCAGAATTTGGCCCAAGGGTTTAGTGCTCCTAATATTTACAAAACAGATTGTATTCAATTTGCTGACACAAATATATAGCTTTAATACTGTGAGGCTTTAAAAATTTATATTCATGCCGAGATGCAGGATAAGAGTGGAAGTGAAATGAGTAAAATGTTCTTTTTACATTGCTTATTTTGTGGTAGAGTGATAGAATTCAGCAAACTAGTCTCCTCTGGTTACCTCATTGCCTTGAGTTTCATCAGAAGTTATCAAGGTTTTCGCAAGAGCATGCTCTTAATCCTCCCTGCTTCTTGCTAGATTTTCTAATCTTGGACTATTATGTTCAATCACATGTGAACACATTTCTCTGGCATTTGAGCTGCACAAATTCTTTTGTGTGTGGTTTCAAACAAGCTTTAATGCACCGCCAAGTTGTTCAGTTTATTCAGTACTTTCAAATTGGGAAAAATAAGTTCACAAAGCGGTGTAGAATGCCCTGTTCCAAGGACATTGTTTATAGCAAAAGAAAGAGGTTCAAAGACATTATCAGTGAAGTTTTCCCCTCAGGTATACCTGGGAGAACATCTGGATTTGCATCAAGTAACCAAGTGAAGAATCTGGGCTAATGAATTCAATCAAGATTAAGAAATGTGTCTAAGGTTTTGATTTTGCAGAGCACAGATGTGAACTGCTGCACAAAGGCAAGGTTAAAAGAAATGCGTAGAATGGTGAGTGTGGGAGGAAGCAGTCCAGCAGGACAGGATGTATGCTGGGTGGCTGCCAAGCCTCTTCTGCCTGGCAGGAAAACTGCGAGCAGCTCAAATACCTGTTGTTATACTGGCCAGCAGACTGGAGCTCACATGACATGGTAAATGCCCACTGCTTGCCCATTCGTATGTTTCCAGCCCTCAGTTCTCCTTGAATAAAAGCAACTGGAGATGGAAAGACTGACTTTCCATGTGCGGCATTTCCCAACAGCTCACTTGGGTCCTTCAGATCATCTGTGCCCACAAGGACATGGCAAGCTGGGGCTCCCACATGGCTTTGTGAGAGGAAGGCTGTTCCTCAGGTTCAGACACAGAAATGGTGCTTGAGAGATTGGGTGAGGGCTGCACCATGGGCATGCTGGATGGCCTAGGGCAGGATAGCAAGGGCTTCTTTGTGCAGTTATCTACTCCATCACATGGCAGACATTGCCTGCTGCTGAACCCTATGGGCAGAGTTTCACACTGATGCAGATGAGCAGATGCAGTGCAAGGTGGCAGCAAGGGGAAACCCCAATTGCTCTGAGGCTTCAGTGTCTGTTCTCTACAATGGCACCATAAATTCACACAGACGTAGGAAACAACATCCCAACAACTGGATAATGTGGATTCCAGAGTAATATGATCCATTCAATAAAGATGCTTTAGTTTTCTTCTTCTGGGTTCACCCAAGGAAAAAAAAGAAAAAAAAGGTCTGGCTGGTGTTTCTTCATTCCCTAAAACACTCTTTGTATGAAATCTTTTTTACAAGGTTCATTACTTCTTCCCCTCCCCCACTACTATCCCTTTTATCACCCACTTTACCCACCTATCTTGCTTTTCACATTCCTCTTCCATTTTCATGCATCCTCTCTTCCCATGGCTTTGGTTATCACTTCTGAAGAGCTTGGAGTGTGTCCCTGGGGCTGAATTCTGAGCAGTGAGCTCCGGTGCTTCAGGAAGTGACCTGTCAGTAGTTTTCGGCTTGACTGAAAAATCAGCAAATAACATGAACATGATGAGATTTTTGCTTTGCACCCTTACACACACGCTTGGGGACTTGAATCCTCAGTGGTAATGCAGCACAGAGGTTGTGCATGTGCAGGAGCAAAGAGAAAATTTATCTTCAGATACATTAACCCACACAGAAGAAATAAACACAACTTTTGCACTGTTTGCTGAAAAGAAAATTGACTGAAAAGAAAATCAACACAAAAGAGATGAGTTAGGCATAGAGAACAATCTGTGGTCTCTGTTGCAACCATGGAGCTGAGCTCAGTTGGCTTACTGGAAAGAGAGAAGGAGGAAAAAATAGAACTTGTTCTGGTAGAGAAGAGTCTCTCATGCTGCTAATCAATTCGGTGGCCAAATTTGCTATTGTGATCTGATGGTTTAGCTCTGCCAACTCTTGTAATTATCTCTATTCCCATTCTCCATTTGTGGCCTTTTCAAAGGATATGAGTTTTCACAGTGTCAGACTATGCCATGCAGTGAATACCACACCATTAGTGCATGGCAAACATAATACAGCATAAATGATTTACAAATACAGCCTCTTGCAACAGTAGGTGGAACACAGCAGTTATGTGTTCCTAGGCCTTGGGGTTCTGGTTTCCTAATGGGTGACCTTTCCTCCCTTCATATTCTTTTCCTTGCAGATTATGGTGTGGCAGCCCCATGCCATCTCATTAGCTGTGGGAAAATCAGAGCATATGAAAAGATGAGGAGGCATTCAGATACCCAGGGCTGACAGGTAGCACAAAAGTGCTGGAATAGCCAGAGAACTCTGGCCAACCATTCACTCTGCTGTCTGTTCCCCCAAACATCGTTTCACAAGGTGCTGTTGCAGAGAAGGATGTCACAGCAGCCCACAGGCACAGCACAGTGTTTGGTACAGGTCTCACAAGTGCTGCCACACAGGAGCAATATTTTCAGATGTAAACAAAACTTACAGAAGCCTCGTGACGGAGCTGCTGAAAGAGCTGCTGTAAGAGCTGCTGTGGCTGAGGGTGAGCAGGTGGTGTAATGATTGAAGGCAAAATGAAATGTCTGCTTTGACTGAAGGGACATGTGCTGTTTTCCCAGGAACTAAAATGTGGCTCTGAGACATGCTCTTTAAATGCATGCAGACATGCCAAGAGTAGTATTTAAGAAATGCAACATCACATACAATATTTAAGTAATTACTCATAATATTTGAGAAAATAAGATACATCACACTAAAAATTCAAAGTGACTTCCTTTTTTAAAAATAAGAAACACAAGACTGAACAACCAGATGATTCCCAAGAGAATCTGGTGATTAACTGGCTAAATCAGGACATCTGCAGGATGTAAGAATAATAGAAGGAAGCGGGAGTTTTGGCTACCACTTTTATAATTAGCAATTGTAATGATCTTAGCGGTGTCCTCCTGAAAGAACTTGAATATTCATGTTGAGGCACAGCATTCTGTTTCAGCGCTTTTGGTAACTGTAGCCGCTTGCACAGAGTCAAGCACGCACTCAAATCAGGAAGTCAAAATGAGTGCTCCAAATACTTTCTGTCAAAAATTGCAAGGAAAGCTGTTATTTGCATGCAGTAAGATGGGGAAGAGAAACATAGCATCCAAGAGCTCCCTTGGCATTTTCAGTTTCCTAAATAATTGTCCTGCTTCTGCTTCTTTTTTTTTTTTTTTCTCCCCTGCAAATTAAATTCAGATTTGACCCAAGGAAATGCAAAATACTTCTGGATCTGTGAAGTTAGATTTCATGTCAGGCCAGACGGTAGCCAAAGGCACCCAAAGTGGCAGCTGCTGTCTATAGAAAGCCAGGCATCCATTCACTCTTCCTGAATGGATGCTAAAATTTCCTAATGACCTAAGATGAGCCTGAAGGTCATACAGGGTTGTTTGTGGTCATACTTAATCAGTAGTTCAGTGGATACTCTGACTGTTTCTCAGTTTTTTCACCTTCACAAATAAGTCAGATATATGCCTGACCAAGTTCCTCTGGGTTTTTTTCTGTTTGTACCACAAAGAAACAAGGACTCATAGATAGGACATGCATAGATGAGATGCATCATCTTTGCAGGGAACCAATTAGATCAGCCAGTCCTCTGAGAGGTTGTAGGAGGAGGGACCCCCATCTGCCTGCTGATTGATCTGGAACCCTCAAAAGGTTGCATATGTCCATTGCATGTGTGAGGTGAAGAGAAATCACTTCCTTTGCTCTCTTTAGCCACTGGAAGATGAAAACTCAAACAGGTTCTTGTCCATTTGAGTGTGTGCACATGTGTGCTTTGGCTGTGGGCACCGAGCAAAGGGTGCAAACCCCAATTAGTGACTGGCACACATTAACCAGCATCATTATGCTTGTGAATTGCTCTTGGGCAACCAAACGGTTTGCCTCTATCCAGGACAAAAAGGAATTAATTAGCAAAGAGCCAAAGGCAATGATCCAGGTGCACCCCACGTCCAGAGGAGTGGGATAGCAGCTGCAGTGTAATATCTAAGGCAGAACCAGCTTGGTAGGTTGATGCCTAGAGAAAATTGTTGGCTGTTCAGGCTTCCTACCAGTCAGATCAAACTGATTTAATTTCCTGTGCTCAGTCAATGCTGAGCTACCCACAGAAAGACTCTTATTATTGTCAAAATCCTGCATTGAAAATCAATATATACTTTTTCTTTTCCCCTGATTAATATGAAACTATGTGGGCATACAGCTCCTCCTGGGACTCAGTTTTCCAGCTTATCTATGGCTTTTGTTTGTTCCTTGCACATGAACTTGCTTCGGATAGAACACATGCTTCAGATAGCACCATGAAGTGCACTCTGAGGAGACAGGTCAGCTTTCAAGCACAGAGACTATTTCAATGGATGCAGGTTTCTTGCCCAAGTATCTCTCTGCCAGAATGGAAGTGGCAGTGCTGGTGGCTTGCCTTCACAAGCAATCTGAGTTGTGACGCAGTTGGCTCCAGCGATGCTCTGTACTTTGCATAGCTGTTGCATTAATTTAACTGCTCCTCTCCACTTCAGCTTTCAATCTAGAGTTCATTTCCATCACTGTCAAGATGCCTCTCAAGTTCCATCAGCGTGAAGTTCAAGTTCCTAGAGGTCCCACTCTTACCCTGGGCTGGCCTCCAAATCTTCCAGGTGCTCTAATGTTTTTAATGCTAGTGCACAACATGTCTTTTCTCAATTCCTCTCTCCAGACCAAGGCAATGCTTTAGCAGCACAACAAATACTGCTGCTGATTTTCCTCTGTCATTTGTGCACCCAGCATGTTATACCATGTTCATTTAGCAGAGCATTTTAAAATTAACCTGTGTAGCCCAATACACCCAAACTGAAGAAAACTTGCCATGTATAAAATAAAGTAATATAAATCTGTCAGAGGTACACTTGACAAGTCCAAAAAAGTAAAATTTTATTGAAGGCCTTTATGTTGCAAGCCACTGCAGACCAATCTTCACAGCAGGATCACAAGTGCCCTTTTGGGCACTGGTGCATGCACTAACATGCATGAAGTGTAGCTATGGTGCCTTGTCTGTCAGGCAGGAAGAGTCTTTGCTTTAGTCGATTAATCTTCAGCATCAACTCTGTTGAATTTTGGACAAAACTTTTATAGATAATGACTCAAGTGAGCAGCAGTTTATGTTGCAATGTAAGATCCAGCCTCAAAAATCTACTTTTTAAAGTCCAGAAACATGTGTGGAGAGGAAATGTATGCAAAACAGGGGAATGTCAGAGGCAGAAATTGCATGAAAATCCCTTTTTTCAGCGTATTAAACCCAGAAGTTTACATTTGCTCATATTTTCAGATCCATATTTTTCATTTTTTGTTTGTTGAAGACTTACTTTTAATTACACAGTAAATAGAGTTTAATGTTTAAGTCTAACTTGTACATTTTGGACTGCATTCATCTGCACAGATTTGCAAACAGCAGCAGTTGGACTCCTGAATACTGATGTGCTGATTCTGGAAGAACTAGCTCAGGGACCACATTCTGTTCCTGTATTACATGACAGCCAATGAGTAAACAAATTAGCAACAAGGGGTTTGGGGTTTTTGTGTGTGGTTTGTTGTTGTTGTTGTTATTGTTTTAAACCGCAATAATATTTTTGCAGAGGAGGAAGTAATCCAAAATTTGCATAATGACAAAAAACCTGTGAAATATCCTGCTTGCCCTTAGATGGACCAATCATGGCCTATAAAGGCCATCTGAACAGCAACCACATCTGAACAGCCCCTTGTCTCCAGGCAGCTGCTGGCTTGGAGATCAGTGGGAAGGAAAAGGAGGAGCATCCTGTCTGCACACATTTCCCCAGAGGAGAAGCTTTGCTGGCAAAGCCAGGAAAGATGCTTTTCAGTGATAGCTCCAGTGTTTATTGTTTCGTGCAATATGGCCAGGCTTTTGGAAAGCAATACCTAGGTAGAAAGGTATTGTCTCATAGAAATTGATAATGGATGGATGTGAGATGATAAAAGGCTTTGCCTTTGTGTAGGAAGATTAAATAATTCCCAGAATACACTGCCCAATAACACCTCTATGCATTGAATACTTGCAAAGGGATTGTGTTATAAAGCTGCAGCAAAGTGCCACCAGTCTCTTGGATTACCTCATCTGGGAATGCTGAGGGTGTTCACAATTCAACACATGTAAAGATGCAGCAAGCAAAGACTGATATTTGAAAGGTCCCTTTCCAAATAATAGAGTTCTATGAGTTTTTAGTGCAGGATTTGGTTGCAGGATTTTTTTTTTTGTACTGCTATGTGTCTGCTCTATTCTTAGATCAAATATTACGAGACAGAAAAAGAAAAAGAAGTGGCAGCAAAGACAGATTTTTGTGTTATGACACTGATTCATGAAAAATCCTGATATCACACAGCTCATGGGTAGACATAAAGGAAAGAGGAACATGAGCCCTGAATCTGAATTTCACCATAGGGTTACTTAACATGAAAATTATGGTTAATATAAAAGAGTAAAAAAAGCCAAGGAATGTGTTAGGATTCCTATACTTCTGCACCAAAAAGGATATGGGGTAACCCAAAGAATTAACAGGATTCCTTAATCAACTTACAGCTCATGGTGTAAAAAACGTAAGAAATCTGATCAAACAGTCCATTATTTTAACAACTTCTCTCAGACTTCAAGGCATATAAGTGAGCCCATCCCACACTGCAGGGTGGCTCATCATCTGGGCCACCCATGGGGCTGGGGTCCTCTACCTCCACCCACAAGCTGCCTTCAGGATTAGCGTGAGGGCTCAGGGAGCCACAGAGGCTACAGCTCCGGGAACACTGGTGCTATAGAAGTCATAACCAGGGGCGCACAGCACTGCATCAATATTGTTTTCTCCACACATTTCTCATCTGGGCCACACACGGTGCTGAGGACTTCGATGTCAGCCCTGAGCTGCCACTAGGATTAGGGTTAGGTGTTCCACAGTCCTTGGAATTGTGATTCCTTTTGTACAACAGGGGATTTTTACTTGGTTGTTTTCTCTTTTAAAAAACCCAACATGATCTGAATAGGTCTTTAAACCCCTTGCTGCTTGAAGGATGATTTTCACCTTACTCTGAGCATTTCCCTGCACATATAATATCATCCCCCATGAGTCATCTCACTTATTCCTATACCTGCTGGCATTTTGACCTTTTCCAGATGCAGCTTTCTTGATCCCCTCACGAGGATTCCCATCCTTTACACCTGCTTTCTCAGTCAGCACTGCCAAGCAGGGGAAGAAACTCACTTGCCTGATTGTCCAGCCTGGCATCCCTTCCCTTGTCTCAGTAACGGGTCTGCAATGCTGGTCCCTTAGCTTTCTGTTCTCCAGGAGGACTTTTCTAGATTGTGTGTGCTTTGAGGTGACCAAGTATGAGCTGGCTGCACTCCAACCCTCCCGTTGCAGCTGACAGATGGAGTGTGCTCCCCAGGACCTCCAGCAGTATGAACTTCCTTTCAATTTTTGCATCCTCTCATGAGCCTGCTTCATTAAACAGTGACTGTGAGTGCATATCGATGGTCCAAACTGCATGAGCAAGCTGCTGAACAACTTGCAAGGCTTTGCTTGTCTTTTGACTGAAGAAACCAGCCAGACAAATCCCTGGAGTGCCATGTTGTGTTGGACCTTTCTATCCCCCCTCCTTATACTGGACTTTCCCTTTCTCTCCCAGGAGAGGAATAAAGCAGTGCTGGCTCATCTGGGGATTTTTTTTTTTTCCCACTGACTGGCAGCATTTTGTAAAATCTTCTATGGAAAAACACTGTTTTTTTCTTGCATGGTGACATGCATACTGCTGCTTTGTTGTAATGTCTTGATAAAGGGAATTTTAGCCCTGGGAATGCTCATTTACTGGAGCAGAAATACCAATAAGGCATCACCTTAGGTCATGGTCATAGCAATGTAGGTCAGTGGGTGAAGCACGAATGCTCGTGGATAATTTAACTCCCTACATGGGCACACTTTGGCCAGGGAGTGAAAGAGTACTTAAAATAAGGATAGTTCATTGACTCTGAGGTAGTTTTCTGCACAGATAAGCAGAAGATTGACATGCCAGGGTCAAAGCACAGTCTTTTGCTCCTCAAATTGGCATAATTTAAGAGTGAGAGAATGCAGAGGGAAAGCACCATGCTAGACTGCCTGACAGTAACTTATCTAAGAGCTCAGCTGGGAGAATATTTCAGGGTAAATACTTTTTTCAATGCATTTGCCTCTTTTCCTTTTGGAAATTGTCTATAAACATGTTTTTGCAAGACTGTTTGTCATTCAGAATGATTTACATTGAGTGAAACTCAAGTTTAGACCCATTCACAGAAAGCTTATTGCAGCTTTTCAAAGGAGAAATTTAGTCTGATCCAATTTAAGACAGAGATCACAAGGCGTGCCTTCTTGCCTCAATTGGATAATTCTTTGATTTAGTTTTTTGATGTGAATATCAATTATTCATTTGAATTTTAACATTCTAGTAGTACTTGATGCTATTATAATGGTATATGCTGTTTCGGCAAATATTTCTGTACAGATATTACTTGTGAGAAAATTTATGGCGTGAAAATTAAAACCAAGGAAATGCAGAGTTCCTTTCAAAATACAGATGAATATTCATAAAAGCATTACAGTATTTGCCTCTCTCTGATGTTTAGTGTTGTTCATTCATCCGAAGTTGGAAGGATATAAGCTGAGACATGATACTTCAAGAGACCAGTTAAATGAGGAACTGGGGAGATTAAGTTATAAGTTATAAGATGATTGTAAAACTCCTGGACATTTTGGGGCTGCAAAGCCTTTTTGAAAGATGAGAGAAAATACCACTGGGTGTAATGTACAAAGCTAGCTCAGAAAACAGGACATTCAGATGCAAATTACTTCAAGAGCCCTGGTCCAACAGTACCTGCAAACAGGAGTATATGGAGCATACTGAGATAGCAGAAATTTCACTAAGCTTAATTTTTCATCACCTGTGAGGGCCTACTTCTAATGTGACAACATGCAAAAGTCTACATTGGGGCCTGATACAACAACGGGTAGGTGAAATACGTTATAGGAAAACAAATTCAGGGAGGAAATTTTATGTCCAAATCTCTCAGTAGTCTGTCTGAACTAAGTAATGAAAGGTGACTTAGTTGACCAACCAGCAGCATAGCTCTAGTGGCAAAGCCACTCAAGAATGTATTGATGTTAATTTTTTGAAATATTTGGTGTTTTTTTGGTCTCTGATATTTGTTTTGTTCTTCTTTGTTTTCTTCTGCCTAGAAGAAAGTGTTTGGGGCAGTGTCCCAAATGCAAAGGGGTTACATGCATCACACAGAAAACTCAAGACGTTTGACAAAGTCAAATGCAATAAGACTTTACCAGGGTTGCACTCTGGAATTGTCAGCATTTTGAGCCCTAAGTGGTAGAAGTGAAATAATTGTGTAATTAAACACTTGGTTAAACCCCTTGGAAACCAGCAGCTGGGGGAATGTCTAATCATAGTTACCCACTTCAATATAGTTGCAAGAAAACAAGTGCGTGGCTTTGATTTCTCTCACATATGCAGGAGTCGATGCCATAGCAGTTTCACCTCTACATCCCAAAGATGGAGCACAGGCACCCAGGAGGAACAGAGCTGCCTTACTTCTTCTTGTTCTGCTGGAAATATTATGAATCTGCAGGAGAAACTGCGACAAGAACAGAGATTCTGAAAAAAGGGAGGAAGCAAAAAACAGACTAACAAAGAATACACATGATAGGTATAGAAGGACAGGCAGAACGGCTTCAGAAAAAAAGCCTGGAGAGCTTTTGGGTTGGGTGCTAGTTCAAAGAGATTCTTTGCTCACTGCTCTGTGCTTTTTTTGTTGTTGTTGTTGTTGTTTGATTCCTGCCGTAGTCAGGGAAAGTAGATTAGAATGCATAACAGATATCTAGTTTCAGCATGAATTTCCTTTCTATCATACAGCACTTCAGTTGACTGTTCGCATGAGCATGCAAGTTAACCTCCTTGGAAACAGAGGGAAATGCAGCTACTGTCCTCCACAGAAGTGAGCCACAAGAACCCATTAATTTCCTTTATGTAACCAGGCAGGTGATATGAAAATTTCCAGCTGGTGTGTTTGAACCTCATTCTGCCCTGAATTTAGGATGAAGCTGCCCCAGGTCCCTGCTTTGCTCAGTGTTTCATCAGCTGACATTTTGAAAGCTGCTTCTTCACCACATGGAGTGAAATTTGCAATAAACCAGTCATTCTTCAGGAGATCAAACACATTAAAAATAAAAAAAAGGATCTTCTGAGATCCAAAGATGTAGGCATATAATGCCTACATTAGTTTGATCCAGTGAATTTGTATCTGTATCTCTTCTATGTCCTTTTCCTAAGGTTTCTATTTCTCACCCTTCTATTTAAGTCTGAGGGATGCAGGAAAAGCTAACCCTTCACCTTAACTGTTCACAGAATAAACACTGAATGAAGTTCATACAGCAAGCATTGGCAGTAGAATCTCTCGCTCCCCAGCAAAAGAGATTAAAAGTATCTCTTGGCACATCTCATCGGGGGACTTCTTTTATCCCTTCAATCAACAGAAGGTTTGGATCAACAAAAAGAACGGAAGCGGGTGTGTCTTTTACCTCATGCCAATCTATCCTACTCTCCATCTTCAGAAAATTGTTCTTTAGCTCTCCAAAGGATACTCAGCACTTGGGTAACCATTTGTTTCTGCTTTATCTTGACAGTACAAACCAGAATAACAATAACCTTGGATGCAGAAGGACTCAAAATCACCTATGCTTTTATTATTATTATTTCATATACATGATATATTGTATTAAAAATCCACATAAACTGTCATGTTATCAGATATGAAGCAGTACTCTTCTTCAAGGTTATGTTTAGCATTTCTCAAATGCAGCTTTTAATCAGAAATTTCTGTCTGTCCAGAAAATATTATCTCTTTGGTGGATATTCTCTTATCTTTATGAAAGCTCTTTCTTGAACCACAATTTCTCACACCCTCTATAGTCTTTGAAAGAGTGGTTTAACCTTCCATCCCTTCCCACAGTCACTCATTTACATGTTACATTTTCAAACCTATGTTGGCAGGGCTATTTAGGGGTTTTGCACTGAACAGGACAGGGGAACTAGGGAGCACATGACAGGAAACTGCTTTTATTCATTGGCAGTGCTAACTAGTCAAATTTTATGTGGGATTATGGCTACAGCATGTTTTCTTGGATTGACATAAAGACAAACTTGCAGCTTGCTCTTGCTATGCTCCAGTCTTATCCAACATGAATAAGCACAAGTCCAAAGCCATACTGTGTTTCCACATTAATGTTACTCTGCTGAAAGACAGGATATGGGATCTGTCCTGCAGCAGAGTGGGAGCAGTTCTTCTGGGTTTTATTTTTTTGGTTTTCTTTGGGTTTTTTTAATATTGTGGAGCAAAGCAAGAATTTTCTGCCCTACTCTCCCAAAAGAGATGCTTTTTAATCAGCGAAGAGCCAGCTGATGTCCCAGATCTGTGTTCTTCCCTTTTTTGTGTTTCTCTTTCAGTTATGTATTTTTGTTCCCTAACCTGCCATAACCTATTTCCATACTTCTGTAATTGCTTAAGAAAGAACGATCTCCCCCCCACTCCTTCCCACTGCCCACCTCCCCAACCTGTTGCTGGAATCTCAAATCCTCTAGCATTAAAAGAGGAGAGGCTTTTTTTCCTCAGCTAAATTAACACCAATCTGCTCTTGTTAGCTTGACGTTCTCCTGAGAGCAGCCATACAACCTCTTCATTTCATTTCCCCTTCTCTTGCTGCTTAAGAAGTAGCACATCCTCACACCAGAGACACTTGTGTGAATCAATTTGCAGTGACCAGCTTAAATGTCTCTTGGGCCACTCAAGTTTCTTTCATTTGGATTTGTAGAGTGAAGAAATAGGTACCTTGTGATGGCTGTAAAAGAAACCTGACAAGGGACAGAGGTGAAGTGCCTGTGCTGGCACACCGTGCTTGCTCCTCAAGTCAGCTTCCACAGCCTCTGTGGGAGCATCATCAGGCCTGCTAAGCATGTCTAAAACAATCTTTTTTATGATACTTCCGGTTTTCTTCATACACATTGGACATTTGGGCATTTGTGTAAAAAAGCAGTCTGATTTCTTCCCTCAGGACCAGTTTCATGCCAGTAATCCTTGCCAAACTTGACACAAGCAAGGGTGAAATCCTGGCCCAGCTAAAGTCAATAGCAAAGCTCCCATGAGAGTGAGAGTCTAGATCATACTGTCAGCTTCTTGCACAAGAACTTCTCATGCCTGCTTGTCTGTAGGGATGTCTGTTGAAAGAGATGTTCCTTCCTCATGGAGGAGAAAGAGCTGGAACAATAAATACAAGGAGAGGATCTTAAATGTGATATTAGAGCTTTTAAAAATGGTCTTTCTCTTTGAAAGGTGTGTTACAAACATAGCTGACAGGTGCAAAACTCCCCCAAGTATCATCATCACTCCTAGAATGACATAACAAGTTGTAACAAGCAATTCATGCATTTTCTCCCTCTGCCTTTTCTCCAGTGAGTATTTCCTGGAGAGGAAATAACATTAAACAAACTCAGAACCTCTGTCTGTTCTGAAAATCACACCTGCAGGGGAGGAGCTATCTAACCTCCTGGGTGATTATTCTTTAAAAAGAAACAAAGGGTCATGATTTTTTTTTTTAACCATAGAAGAGTCTCACATAACCATAAACCAGCTCCTCACTGGCCTCACTGTCAAGCTGCTGCACAATTACTCACTAAATGTCTGTGAGTTGTTTGGTCTGTTAGAGATGATTTGCAGTAGGTTGCAGACTCTAAGTTACTATGTCTTGCTGGAAAAATAAAAGTCTTCGGTGTCATAGTTTTGCTGACTCTTTTTCAACATTGCATTGTGTCATTTCACTACACCCCAAAGATGAAAGTGAAATACAAAATAACATCTTCTAAGATTTTAGTATCTTCTTGGCTCTAAAATACCCTGAGGGCAGGGAAAGGGGAACCTCAATATAATCACAACAGCATTTTCAGGATAGAAACTATGGAGGTTGTAAAAACAATAAAAAAGGTCGATGCTGTTGGCAACATTGATCTCCTTTAGCTGCAGTTTTGGGTGAGCTGAAGACACTGTTCTATGGCTGGAGAATCCTCTACATTCCCAGAGAAGTTAATAGAGAGCATGAGATTTTCATGCTCAATCCTCACTCTCTGGTAGGAATAAACAGGAGCAGCTATTTCCTTGTTCTTTGTCTAGGCTATGCAATCGCATACAAAACTTACATGCTCTACACTTGCAGTAATTTAAACTTTTGGGGCTGCTGGTTTTGTTAGAAGCCACATATTCCCACTAACTCTAATCAGAAATATACCCACTATCAAAGGCAGAATATTCCCCTCTCTGTCCAGCAGATTGGTTTACTGCAAGAAAACTACCTGCACAAGCAAATATCCCAGACATGTCAGACTTCTAACAGAGCAATGAATTCTGGTAACAGTCAGAGGTAGAACATTAATAACAAGAGCCATAAAACAAATCTAAAAACTGCAGAATAATAATAAAAAATTATATTTATAGAGGCAACACAGGAGATGCAGTAGTAAAAGAGCCTCCCTCTGGATCATCAATTCATGAGTTCTGTGATCCTAAATAACTGGCATGCTTCCAAACAATGAAATAAAACACATCAACTATTCAAAATCACTAACTTTCCTCCTGCGTTCCTTAAAGGTGAATTGCAGCGAATGTATAAATTTTACTGCACAGTAACTTGTGTGCATTTTGCTACCATAGGAAGTGAATTTCACAGTATTTATTGGAAATCATTATCTTCCTCTGCTTTTTAAAATTTAATTTAAAATTTGTCACAGCAGCAGCAACACTGGTGATGTACACCAGCCTAATACTGGTGATGGAGTGATACTCTCTGAAAGGACTCCATGGGAAGATCTGCCACAATTTGCCAATAACAGCATCTGTAATGATATTTTCTTATTAAAAATATGTAGAACTTCCAAAATAAAATAATTAAATGTTTGTGTCTAGAAAGGACTTATGGACAGGGATCATGACCAGTAACAGAAGATCTTTAACTTATCTAAGCAGCAGCATCAAAAAAAGTCAGGCCTCCATGGAAGCAAAACACTCTGCCCTATTTTCAATCTTACTGGTTAATTAATTCTTTAATTCTTTATAATAATTTCATTTGGGACTCTGAGAGCAGATGTAACCACTTGCTCAATTATGGAGTGTTTCACACCTGCTCTACCCAGACAGAAGAGGCAAGCAGGTGAAAATCAAGCTTCTGCCTATTCTAATCAAGGCATTTTTTGGCAGAACGAGTATTTTTTACTATTCAAAAATAAATCCCCCACCGCCTTAACTAACACACATGTTTCTTAACATGGGAAAATCAGGCCTTTGCTATTAGAATGGTGCCAAACACATAAGGGTCATAACTGTAATGCATTATAGATTCAGCTTGGGATACGATTGATAAGAGAAAACTAATAATCAAAGAGGGATGTAGTCAAATGCACATGAAATATGAATCTGAGATTTTGGGTATGCACACATGCATTTGTCTGTTTCATTGTAGGTGGACAGGCAAATATGAAGTGTTCTTATCTGACCATTAACCAACTCATTTTCTGTAAGTGCTGGGGTAGAAATGCTTGTTGTTAAGTTGAATACTGTTTTCATTTCAGCCTGAGGAGTGGTGAAGTTTTTCTCTTCTGACCTCTTTCATATGATCCCATACTGATTTGAGTAAATGGAATCTCACCATGAGTTTCATGAAGTCCCTAATATCTTTCCAGGGGTGTTCTGACAAGAGATAATCTATGATTGCTTCTTTCAATGTTATCAGATCTGTCTTCTGCAATCCACATCAGTTTATGGAACAAGTTCACCTGGTAATTGGTTATTATTTCATACAGGCTTACTGAGAAGGACTGGATTCAGACACTATTGTATTTGCAGTGCCCTCAGATGAGGCTTTAGGATTGTGGACCTCTGACTTAACCACTAATAATGTTAAAGAAAAGCTAAAAAAGTAATGCTATTAAATATAGGGAAACTTCAAAAACAGCAACATATGGCACATACGTAACTCCTAAGTACCCATCAAGAAATCCTTGGTCTAGCACCATAAATCCTTAATCCAGAGATACCCCCAAAAGAGAGCCACTAAATAACCTTTTAATAAGAATTTCGTACTAAATAATGGGCCCTAACAGTCTCTAATCCATTTGGAGCCTTCTTCAGTATTTACTTCTGACTAGCAGGAGCAGTTAGACAGAATGCCAAAATTTATATGCAACTGTTTAGTCTCTTAAAAATCTTTAAACACAAATGGCACCACAAACAAATAATGGCATTTAGCCTTAGATCCAGACAGACAGGGCTGAACGTGATCAAATTTAGACAGCTGTATTGTATGTTCATATCAAATGTGTAAGGATCCCCATCTATGATTTTCCACAAGAATGTGTAAAAGGCAGGCTCAGTCTGCTGAGTTGTAGCTCACATTTTAAGGAGGCAGACATGTGTTAGGCAGCTAACAGAGGAAATGAAAGCTTATTTACCATTTGATGTTTTATAAACTATTCTATAACAACCTGTAAAAATGTCAAACACAGAAAACCCTTGATTTGGCATTTCCTTGCTGTGCTCTTGTGAGGAATCCAACTCAGCAGGGACTTAAGCCTAACACCTTCAGATCTCCCAAGTTTTGGTTCCCTCTACTACCACAAAAAAGAAAAGGAGCATAGCCAGCTAATGGTGGTAGAAAGCATTGTCATTTTTTCAAACATCAGGCCTTAAGGAAGAGCAGATCATAACAACCTTCCCCAGTTCCTAACTAGAACAGCAAAAGAGGCAAACCCCTTTGTGTGTTTTGTACAGTTTATTTCTTCAAGGCTCCAGCAGCTGTTTCCTTCCTTTGGTTTATTTTAAATTAACACCACAATTCTGTAAGGAAGTGCTCAGGTGTAAAATAAAACGGTAGCACAGTCCTTGTTTTTCATGCTGAAAGCAATGAAAAACAGTAATAAGAGCAGCAGATTCCCTAACAAGTATCAAATCTATTTTGCTACAAAAAGATATTGGCTTTCCTTTAGTTGTGACTGATGATAGAGTCTGCATGTTAGTGTCCCAACAATTTCACACAAAAAAAAACGCCTAAAGCATTCCATGGAACTGTCTTGGGTTAGGGGTTTTCTTTATTGTGGGAAGGTTACAGAAGTAGTACATGAAGTTATTTTGCAGATGAGTTCAAAGTAGCAAAGTGATTTCACTGCTGAAACGTTTGTTTCTGTGTATATACCTCAACTTTCCTTTAAGAGAAATAATTTATTTCAGGCAAAAAATGGAATTTCTTCAAGAAGGATAAAAGATAAAAATAGCAATGTATTACAACTATGCTTTCACTTCTGTAAATAATGTAGTCTGAAAGCAGCTGTCTGTTGCTTTGCTTTATGTAAAGGTGCTATCCCATCCTTTACTGATATAAACTGGCTTCTAGTCAGACTTCCACAGAGAGGCGTACAGAGAGCACAGAGACATTTTCAGAAGCAAAGATGGCCACAGGACAAGGGGTTGTAGTGAATGGGGAGATATCAGACTGGTGACTGGTCACTAGTGGAGCTCCACAGGGCACAATCCTCGGCCCAGTTCTTCTCAATATCTTCAATTTGGATGCAGGACTCGAAGGGATACTAAGTAAGTTTTCAGATCATACAAAATGGGAGGAGCTGTTGACTGTTGAAGGTAGAGAGGCCCTGCAGGAAGACCTCGACAAAACAGAGGGCTGGTCAATCAGCAAAGTTTAACAAAGTCAAGTGCCAGGTTCTGCAGCTGGGGTGGGGAAACCCTGGATGTACACTCAGTCTGGGAATGAGAGTCTGGAGAGCAGTGCCATAGAAAAGGGCCCAAGTGCCTGCTCGATGGCAAGCTGAACATGAGCCAGCAGTGCCCTGGCAGCCAGGAGGGCCAAGTGTGTCCTGGGGTGCATCAGGCACAGCATCACCAGCTGGGCAAGGGAGGGGATTGTCCTGCTCTGCTCTGCACTGGGATGGCCTCACCTCGAGTGCTGGGGGCAGTTCTAGGCACCACAATATAAAAATATATAAAACTATTAGAAAGTGCCCAAAGGAGAGTTATGGAGATGGTGAAGGGCCTTGAGGGGAAGCCACATGAGGAGCTGCTGATAGGTCACTTGGTCTGTGCAGCCTGGAGATGAGGAGACTGAGACTCATTGCAGTCACAACTTCCTTGTGAGGGGAAGAGGAGGGGCAGGCACTGATCTCTGTGGTGAGCAGTGACAGGACCTGAGGGAATGGCCGGAAGTTGTGTCAGGGGAGGTTTAGGCTGGATATTAGAAAAAGGTTCTTTATCCAGAGGGTGGTTGAGCACTGGAATAGCTCCCCAGGGAAGTGGTCATAGCACCAAGCCTGATACAGTTCAAGAAGAGTTTGGAAAAATAGTCTCAGTATAAGGTGTAATTCTTAGGCTGTCTTGTACATGGCCAGGAGATGGACTTTGATGACTCCTGTGGGTCCCTTCCTACTCAGAATATTCTATGGTCCTGTGATTTTCAAGCCAGCCAGATTAGGTGGGAAATTAATTTCCACTATGGCTTCTAGATTTGTCTCATTCTATTCCTGACAAAACCCAAAAAGTGACATGACTGATCTCCACAGCTTGTGAAAATGCAGGTACTTTTGATATGAGTCACCTGAACTGATGGCACAAGCACTCCCAGCTGCTCAGCTGCTTAGTATGCCATTAGGCAGCTTATTACCCCAGCAGGCCCCCCTGG
The DNA here is from genome assembly GCA_013400515.1 of Erpornis zantholeuca. NCBI lineage: Eukaryota > Metazoa > Chordata > Aves > Passeriformes > Timaliidae > Erpornis > Erpornis zantholeuca. The sequence continues at coordinate 93,263 of VZTN01026776.1, read as the reverse complement.
AGGGCCTGCCCACAGGCATTTCTTCAAGGTGCTCTGGAGGTCTCCTGTCAAATGGGATGGGATACTGACACCTCATTCTTCCAGCCCCTGTGGAGACCACTGCCTTTTAAGTGTGGGGGGGCAGGGGGTGGAATCAGACAAAAATTCATGTTGAGGGAAATGGAGGGAAAGCAAAAAAATACTTGTTGTCTTGCCATAATAAGAGAACCTTGAAATTTTCCAAGTTCTAGCCTAACAGTGCTGCTGTCAAGCCTCCTGCATCTGTTGGGTAATGAAACAAGAAATGTCAAACCAGTTCTCTACTAAGGGTTACTCTGAAAATTTCTCAGAGGATGGCAGTGGGTCTTAGAGCATATTGCATCATGTTATCATCTTAGAGCATTGCATCATCTTTATTTTGGGCTGTGGAAAGAAATGTGCTTAGAATTTGTTGTTTGTGTCTAGGGATCCGCCAAACACCTAAAAAGGAGAATCAGACCTCTGATACAGTGCTGAAAACCCCACAAACATTAGATACTAACCAGAACCTATTTTGTTTTGTCCCCTTTCCTCAAAAAATGGGAAGAATAATTTTCAAAGGTCATATGCCACGGAAATCAGAAGGCAATCCTCTGAGGGTTGATGTAGTGAGTTGATGCTGGCTGGGTGCCAGGCACCTACCAAAGCCACTCATCCACTTCCCTCTGCAGCTGGACAGGGGAGAGAAAATAGAATGAAGGGTTCATGAGTTGAAATAACTTGTGGGAGAGATCACTTGCTAAATACCATCACAGGCAAAACAGGCTTGAATTAGAGATACTAATTGAATTTACTGCTAACAAAATCAAAGCAGGATAATGAGAAGAAAAATAAACTCTTAAAAATACCTTCCCCCCACCCCTCCCTCTTTCTCAACTCTACCTCCTATGCTGGAGGTGTAGGGCAACAGGGAATCTGGGTTATGGTCTGTTCATTACCTGTTGTTTGCCTCATTCCTCAGGGAGTGGAGTCCTTCCCCTGCTCCACCCTGAGGTCCCTCCCATTGGTCCCTTCCATTGGTAAGGGAGGGACCTGAGACATTTCTCCATGAAATCCTCCAGTATGAGTCCACTCCACAGAAAACAGCTCTCTGCGACCTGCTGCAACATCCCATGGGCAAACAGTCTTCCCAAAATTGCTGCAGTGTGGGTCACTCTTCCACAGGGTGTAGTCTTCCAAGGACAGGCTGCTCCAGCCTGGGAGCATGGCCCCTCTCTCCACAGATCTCTCACAGGGTCACAGCCTCCACTAGGCATCCACCTCTCCAGCACGGGGCTCCTCCATGGGCTGACGGTGGATCTCTGCTTCCCCATGGATCTCCATGGGCTGCAGGGGCACAGCTGCCTCACCATGAGCTGCACCATGGGCTGCAGGGGAGCCTCAGCTCCAGCACCTAGAGCAGCTCCTCCTCCTTCTGCACTGCCCTTGGTGTCTGCAGAGTTATTCCTCTCACAAACTCTCACTCTGCTCTTCTCTGGCCACAATTAACACTGTGCAATAACATTTTTTTCTTCTTCTTAAATACGTTATCACAGAGGCTATACCCCCATTTCTAATCGTCCCTGCCTCAGCCAGTGGCACATCCATCTTTGGAGCTGCCAGGGATTGGCTCTGCCAGACACAGAGGAAGCTTCCAGCAGCTTCTGACAGAAGCCACTCCTGTAGCCCCCCCACTACCAAAGCTTGGCCATCCAAACCCAATACAGTTTGCTTGGGAGGCTACATGGGATATGGTGATTATTAATTTTCTGTATTTGAAGTTTACTAGTGTAAGACAGTACTGACAAGAACAATGACAACAACTAACCTTCTAACTGAGCCTTTCAGTGTTTGGCTCTTGAATATACAATTTTCTCCATGCCTTTCAACATTTAGATTCAATTCTGGCTTTGCTCTTAATCACTTCAATGTATACATAAATACTGCTATTGAGCAATGACTCTGAAGAATTTTACTGAATTATACAATGTTTTCAACCAAGTTATCAAATTTCTCCACAAAAGTTTGCATGGTATTAATCTCTCTTTCTGATCATTATTTTTTATTAAAGCTGTGCCATAAAGTAACTTTTATGATAGACACTTGTAAGTACTGTGACAGGTTTTTTTGTGAGCTTAACTGTCTAAATATCCCAGAAATAAAACCAGAAGGTATTGTAGTTTACTCTCACATAATTGTGTTTAACTAATTTGCAGTCTTGCGTCTAATTTAATAACACAAAGCAGGCACCCAATAAATAAGATAATTTCCCTGTTCTGATAGAAAAGGAATAATAAATGTATACAGACATATAGAGGTATATATGCAGGACTGATTTCTGTAGAAACGCTTCTTGAAAAGACAGTTACAGAACCTGGCTGAGCAGCCCTTTATAAGATGAGGAATTTGATGTTACTTACTTGTCCTTCAAAGCACTGGATAAACGTATTAAACTAGACCTCAGCATCCCCCTTAATAGTATTCCTGTTGCTAGGAAACGGTTATCTGGACCCCATCCATAAGCCTTGTCTTTGGGACTGCTTTCATACTTTACTCAAAGCCCTAGTTCTGACATCCTTGAAATTGTGTTTTCATTTTTCATTGTCTTTCCGGCTGCTTTTGGCCATTTGTTTCTGCTTACAAAATCCAGTTTTGCAAATGATATTTTGCAAATATCATGTAACTAACCAGATGTGTAAAACAGAGATCTCCTTCAAATTGTATCCTCTAAAAGATTTCTTGGAGTAGCTTTTTTACCTCACCATTTGTTCTGGGATAAGTGTTACTGTGGTTGGGTCTACTCATGGAAGATCATTACTTTCCAAGTATTTACTGAAACATCTGTATTTATGTGTAAAATACAAAGTTTTCTTTCCCTTCGCTGCTGAGGTATTTATTGCACCCACCTACTGCAAGATTATGCTTAATTAGGAGCCTTATTGTTTTGTTTGATGCTTTTTTTTAGTTGATTTCCCTCTGCATATGAGATTTCCCATGGATTTACTGAAGGGAAAGGACACTGGACCCCTCTTGCTTATCAAGCTTATAAATAGATTGCACAATTTATCTTTCAAAAATCCTAGCAAAGCCAAAATGATAATTATAGCTGTATAATTATTAAAATGAGTTCCTAGCTGAGCTTGTTATCGCCTCTCAAGAATCAATGAAGGAATAGATGCCCTGGATTTAATGATAGGGTTGTTTTAGTCATTCTTATTTCACAAAGCAGAAGTAAGGAGATGGTGAAAAGGTCACAGAATGTAGCAAAAAGGGTGAATTCAGCATTCTGCTGTAGAAAGTGCTCTTTTGGATATTTCTAAAAGCTTGTCTGAGATATAAAAAAGCCCAAAAATCTAGACTTACCCCATTTAACCTTTTACATATCCCTGATTCAACACGATCTTCAGATATACATTGCCAGGACACCTTTCCCTCAGCATATCAAACTTCTGACCTTGCAGCTGTTGTAAGTCAGTCACAGCAACATGTCCTGCTGGATCGTGTTATAAATAAAGGTAACTTGCTCATCAAATGCCAAAGACTGGCCAGTGCTATACAGACTGCAGTTCTCACACAGGCAGGATCATCGCTGACCTAAGACTTCATTCATTCCACTGATAGCATCAGCTCCCTTTTATTCACAGAGGTATAAATCAGGATCTACCCAGAAGAAATCATGGATTCTCAAAAAATCCACAAAATCCAGTGTGAGTGGAGTGTCAAAGGGCAAATTCCTGTATGCAGTAATCCTTCAGGTTTCAGTGCAATCCCTGAAACCTTGCTCCATGCAGAGCTTGTCCCCCCCGGCTACCTGAAGCCACTGGGAACCTTGCCTCTGTGCAAAGTTTTGCATCAGTGCTACTGAAAACAATTTCTAAGTCATTTTCAATGCTCATTTCTTACACTGCCCTCTTATGGAGTTGGGTTGCTTTAGCCAGCCTACTGTAAGGTCTTCCCTTCTGCTTCTTGCATGTGGCAGTGTCACAAAGGCTCTCACTTAGCCTTGTCATTCTGCAATTCCAAATTGAAATTCAGCTTTAAAACAGAAGAAAAAATTTGGAGCTGGGAACAAGATGCTGCAAGAATCATCTTGTTGCCCTGAAAGGGGGATCCTGATGTTCCCTTTTCTGGTTATGAACCTCAGATTTGCCATTAATGAAATGCTGGAATGCTTAATTTATATCACTAATAAGTGATATAAAATTTGTTTTGCTGCCAATGCAGGCTGTTCAGAATTCATGATGTGAACTGATAAACGTACTGTAGATCACAGTGAGCCCAGAAAAGAGACAACATTGTAAAATATCCTGTGGAGCACAGTCTTGCCATGCAAATCCCAGCATTAGTGATAACTACCCCTCAGTGAATTCAGAAATGGCCCTGTGAATCTTTAGCATCACAAAGACGTGGACATTGTCCTTGGATTTTACATCCAAATCCCAGAACTCACTGCAAGCCCTGATTTCAGAAAAACACAGTGTTCCAGTTTTAAGGCTGCCTTTGGGTAAGGCTGTTAACAGGACAATATATTTATAGACAAAGCCAAATACAGGTTTAGACAAATTCTTGTTTTACTGAGGAAGACCTGATCACAACTTCATGACTTGAATTTGCCTGGCTGTAATTCATTTAAATACGAGTACCAGCTATTTCACCCTGGGCCCAGTGACAAGGCTGAACAGTGCCACAGTAAAGGAGTACAAGATATGCTCCAGCTGTCCCCTACAACTCCTCTAGTCTAAATATATCTCTTCAATGGTTTAACTGCCTTAGTTTCCAGGAAGACTGTCAGAGGTTTAGCTTTATTTGTGGCTAGAAAACTGAATGAGCAATAAATAAAATGGGATTTAGGGAAAGTTTTCTTCGCACAATGCAACACACAGTACAGGTCTTAAGAAGTAGCTTTGCTGTCCCTGTGTTTTGTTTTGAAAATAATTTTTGAAAAAGCATGATCATCCAGAATATAGTTCTTCTCTTATTTGTATTATCCTCCTTCAAAATCTCAGTAAAACTCCATTTTCTTATGTCTTTGCCAACATACCTTGGCAAAAAACTTGGCAACAGTCAGGTTTTGCTCTGCTAAGAACAGCGTCTATCAGCCTGGTGGGGAAGTTCTTACTGCTTCCTTACACTCCCCTTCTCCATCTGCTGCTTAATATGCAGCATTTATAGCTCTTGTGGTAGGGAGATGTCTCGCGGCTGTGGGTTTGTGAAGGAGGTACTGGTCCAAGGACAAAACTCTTAGTTCTAAGTTCTAGAAATAATATTAATTTTCAAGTTTTCTCAACTGTGTTGGCAAAGGGGTATTTATGGCAGTGACAGACACCTTCATAAAAAGGGTCAAGGCACAAGTTCCCCAGTCCACTCTTTCCTTTCTCTTTGCCTGTGATTGTTTTGTGCATGGGCCTGACCCCTCTGACAGGAGAGAGGAGAGG
>VZTN01026776.1:56097-87810 GCA_013400515.1 Erpornis zantholeuca | reverse complement strand
GGAGAGGAGAGGAGAGGAGAGGAGGAACCCTTCGGAATGTCAAAACTATACCTTTATCTGCCTCAGAAGTGTGCGAGTAAGCCACTGAGAAAGAAAGCAAGCTGGACAAAGGATGTTGGTCAGATACATGAGAGACATTAAATTGATTTGATTCTCCAGGGCATGTTAGGAATAATGAGACAGGTTTGTTATCCCACCACCTTCATGGTGATGAAAGTCTTTGGGCTGATGGGACTGAGGCCTCAGGCTTTAAAGATCCCTCCAGACAGGAGAATTTAGAGAACACCTGTCAGAGGAGACATGCACCCAGGCCATTTTCATAGTTATTGTGATCTGAAACTGGGGAGCTTAGCATGACTTGTGTTCACTGCAGTCCTACTTCTGACTAAGATTTACTACTGTGATGTTTCCCACTCCCCAAATTTCCTTCTCACTGCAGCAGGGCAGAGTCTGCTCCTCAGCCAAGCCTGAAGGTTTTTGTGTGTTGCTAGTGGCATGGCAGGGCCAAGGGAGCCTTGCCTGTGGATTTGCACCTCCCATCACTTTTGCATGCTGGTTTTTTGGCCCCAGTGTCCTCAGAAGCACAGTGTCTGCTGGGCACTCTGCCACAAATCCTCTCTCAATAAAATACAGGTGGAAAGCACCAATTAATTCTGCTCAGTGGAACACTCATTTAGGCAGCATGGCTGTTGAAATGATCACCAAAGATGAGGGGACTTTTTTGTGCTGTCCCTCAAGGCAGGAAAAGCCTCAACTCATATGTGATAGTTCTGAAGGAGGTATGTTGGAATAGCTGGTTGAAAAAGATTTTTTTTTTTCTTGTGCCTTTTCCATACTGAGCACTCAGGTTAACAAGTGGGAACTCATTCAATTGAGCGGAGGTGGCCTCTGTACTCCTGTGAGCTTTTTCTGCCCAAATAAACTTGTTTAGTGAGACAGCTTCCCAAGCCTGAAACTCATTCCTTTGAACTTCCACACTTTGTGGGACAGTAATTAAAGGTGTTAAAGGGAGAGGTTGGGGGAGGGCACAATTTCTTCATTTCCTTCTCTTGTTTGTTTGCTTGGAGTTCAGCCACTTAAAGTGTGATATCTCTAGCATTTAAAAGAAATCAGACTATAAAATATCCTATTGCTTTTGTCTCTTGGCTTTCTCGGTTGCAGAGTGTATAACTCAGCAGGAGAGAAGGAAGACATGGCTTTTATCTTGGCACCTAGCTGCTGGCACTTATGCTTATGTAATCAGACTTCAGGAGGGACTTTTGCATTTTAACCATTTTCATGACTGCTCAATTATCAGTCTGTCATTTCATCCAAATTTCAAGAGGACTTGACCAGTTCTGTTTTCACCATAGATTCCAAGCTGATTATATCTTTGGGATCTTCACAAACTCTGTCTCTGAACCTAGTGTTTTCCTGCAGGATGGTCTTGGTTTTTTTCTTGGAGGCCCTTTGTCTGTGGTTATTACTTTGGCTGCCTTAATAAGTAAGAGCCATCTGGAGGCATGGCTGACCGAGTTTGCACCTGCGTCTACATCTGCACTGTCTGGCCACGTCAGGTGGATGTTCACCTAAAAGATCTATCTCAGTGTGATAAAAAGGAAAAGAAAAAGGAGGGAGGGTGTAAAACTGTTATTCCTGCCTCCCTGCAACAGCAGGTGCACCAGATGGCTCACAAAGTAATTAGGGTGAAGAAACAGTGTCAAGACTTCATGTGGTGTGGTCTGTAAATGATCGTCAAATCAAATTCTTTATCAAAGATGGAGTTTTCTCTCTCCCCATTGGCAAATCAATACACATTTGAAACAGCGCATGTAATCTGCTTCCTTTCGTGCAGGTACCTGGAATGCAGACAGAGAAACCTGGTCAAGAGACCATTCTTGTTAAGCAGCCATCTGTCCAAACAGGCTGTCCCTAAGCATTCCCAGCCTGTTGAGTTGTTATGCTTTGCTTTATTTGAAGCCAATTTTTCCATAAAAATTTTTTTTTTCTCCTCCTTAAGTGGTCACCTAGAGGAAATTTTGCCATGCAGTACATAAGGTAAACAGCACAAGGCTTCCTGGTAGAGTTATGCTTTGGCAGCAGAACAAGGACCTTGCGCTGGTTTAATCTACAGATCTACAGATTTCTAAAGCTTCTTGTGTTTCCCCCTTTTTCTTAGCTTCCGACTGTGTTAGCTCCCTTGGACGCAGGGAGATACTGGCTCCCGCCTGGGTGTGCTGGACAGGCCTACCAGAGCTGTGATTGGCACGCTGGGTATCTGTCAGCGCATGATAACGCGCTATCACCGCCGTGCAGCCCAGGGAGCCTCAGTCCAGCACCACTGCGTCCCCACCATCTAGCCAAGGGTGGCTGCTGCACAGCTGTCTGCTGCCCTGCTCTTATCTAGCCTCTCTCTGCACTCACCTCACATATCCATGACGACTACCCCGTGTTCTCTCCGATTTTCTGTGCCTTTGTCCCCCATTTCAAATCTCTTGTCATGCCCATGGAACTCTGCATCGCCCTGGCACCCATGGGAGCAACATGGATGGAGATGACAACCACTGGCAAGCACTTCAATGGAAGGGCTGAGGCTTTAAATACTTTTACAAGGGTATTTCTGTTTATGTTCTGAAACACCTCTTTTTGCCACATGCAGCATTTTGTTAAATAACTACAGTAAAGCAATACCCCATGAAAAGGGAGAAGACTAAAAATGAGCTTTCAGCTGGCTTCTCAGATAATCACAGAGCAGCAAGGGAGCAGCTGCAGAAGGTTTAGATACTCCAGGATAAATTCTGTAGAAAAGCTTACACACAGAAAGAAGTTTTAACAATGTGCATAATGCTAGCCTAGAATTTGAGACTAAGAAAGGCAGTCTGTTGTCCTGCTGCTGTTTACTACAAAGTGAATTATTTTGATTTGACTGTCAGCATGTTTGGATTTTTTTCCAAACTATATTCTGCTATGGTGAGTTTACATCTTAAAATTGATAGGTTTACCTTTCCAAATGTGTGATTTTTAAATTTTTTAAAAATTATTTTATTGTTTTGAAGGTCAGTCTGTAGCTAAATGCTCTCTGTTAAAAAAAGTTATGACAGAGTTAAAGGGATAGAAGGTCCCTGTGGCAAACATGCCACATGCAGGAGAAGAAACCTCACCTGGGTTGCAGCAGAGGAGGCTGGAGAGAGCTGCTGTAGTTCAGGCGCTTTGTAATCTGGCAGTGCAGTGCAAAGCATGGGATGTTGAACCCAAAGGATTTCTCCAGAACTGCATTTGCATTGTTTATGTAAATAAATCTAGAACTATGACTCTTCATATTTTAAACCTGTTCGGCAGCTAGCCAGCAGTATCTCAACTTGCTGGGTGTTTTTGGCCAGGAAGTTTGGCTCAGCTCTTACTCATTTTACACCGACATCCAAAAGCTAATCAGAGGACAGTCTAATTCCTCTGAGAGAAAAGTAGGTCTTTGGGACTGGACTGTGCCCCACAGAAATGCAAAATGTTCTTGCTTTCTTTTAAAAGCTGCTCTCCACCTTCTCTCCTCCCCCTCTTCTCTCCATTTCCTCCTCCCTCAGACTTGGCAAGCCTCGGAGCCCAGTTCTTGAGCAGATGCTATTGCAGAAAAGATGCACGGTGGGAACATCTCCTTGTGATTTCTTGGGAAGAAAACTCAGGTCCTTACCTGAGCTATCAGGCTCTGGGTCCCAGCTACATGGAGGGGCTTCTGTTCTCTTGGATAGTTTGGCACACAGCCTGAAAATTGTTCTTTCTTGCTAACTAGCTGAAAATCAGATACCTGATCAGGATTCTCTGGACCAGCTGGATTTTAGTTTCTGCTCGATAAACTGGATGTTTTCTGTTTGGGGCAGATCTGTATCTAATTTTTAGATTTATAAATCCTTTACTGCTTCCAGATCTCAGTTTAATATAGTCAGCAGTTCAACTAATTTAATTTCTGCACTCTGTTTAAACCTAGATAATTATCTATCCGTTGAAAAAGATTGGTGAACAGTATCTTACAGTGGTGTGTCAGTATCTTAAATGTGCATTTCTGGTTACTCATAGCCATACTCTACTCTTCCATCCTGGTAAAAAGGACCCAAACTTCCCCATTGGTATTGCTAAGGTTACCATTTCAAATCAAACCTAAGAAAATAAAGCAACTCTTGTATATGCACTCTGACCTTAAATGTTTCCACAGCAGATAAACTATTCTGTATCACTCTACCATACATCCAGAGTTTTTCCCATCGAATATGTCTTCACTGGAAAGATGAAAGAAAAAAATACTCTGTTTATAAAATGCCTCGATCTTTATTTTCCTGCAAGAGGCAGTCTTGGAGCTTTCCTCAGTTATAATTTGTATTTTTGCTTTTGTTTCTGTATATCTTCATATGTACCAGAAAATACAGTTAATTTCCCCACTGCTTTTGATTACTCCTGGTTGGCAAACAATGAAGATTAATTGTTTTCTGATGTAGCAGAAACAAACATGATTCTTATTCACGAGTAACCTTGGCAGTGTCAAAAGGGGCACACACAGCCCTAGGAACAATTTTCTTAGCTAGCTGTACATAGAGAGACAAAGAAAAGTGATTTTGTTCCTGTTTCTAAGATAAACCTATGGCAGAGAACTAAGGTACAATCCAAGTCTCATATTCAAATTAATAGGTAATTAAGCTAAAATGCATTTTTAATTTCTCTGGTTTTTTTTCGGTTTTTTCATATATATTTCCCTATTTCACAGCTTTTAATGGAATTTTTATGGAATTTCTTGCTGAAAGACCTGTGGCAGGAATGTGGAAACAGTGGTGGGACTGTTCTTGGGGTAGGTTTGCATGGAGAAGAAGAACAGGAAGGTGCCCAGCCCCATCACAGCCTGGGCCCCAGACCAGCTGATGAGAGGGAAAGCTTTACTGGTACAGGTACAGCTGTGTTTTAGAACTTCTTTTGCTTCCACTTTAGCAGTAGGGCTCTGTATAGCAAGATGTGGGCATACAGGCTGGGATGAAACCTACTTCAGGCATCCTGATCTATCCCTATGCTAAACACAAACATCCCTTAGTGAAGAATGCAAGAGTGGGCAGGTAAGTCTTAAGGTAGAGATCTTTTTCCACAGATGCATATAACGAGTCAGAGTAATTTAACTGCTTATAAAATGAAGGAAATGGATATATTTGCACTGGTAGATGATGGGAAAAAAAGTGTTGTCATTCTACAAATGGTATCTTTTATATGTTTGCAAAGAGAGAAAGAAAACTAATAGCAAAATTAATCTATTCATTTTGCTCTGTTGTAATGTTTCTTCAAATTAAATTATTCTATAATGACCTATTCAATGCTTTACATTATCTTGGAAACAAATAGTCTATTATTTTGGTACTTCTCTGGCCCTTAAAAATGTGTCTCAGTTCTTCAAAAATTAGGAAAGTAATATTTATTTCTGATTCACAGATAGGAAATAGGTACTAAGATTCTAAAAATCTTAGTTATTAGTGGGTGTGGTCCCACCAAATTTCTGTGCATAAGTTTTGCAATGGCAGAACCTACCAGGGGACCAAGATCAAACAAGAATGAGGACAAGATCCTGACTGAAGATCACCCCACACTGAGCTCACTGAGATGATCTCACACCGAATTCAGACTACCCTTCCTTAGTTGCAGGAGTTTTGCCGAAGCAAGACCTAGAAAATTTGGTCTCTGTGCACATTAACAATTTTAATAAAATCTCTTTTAGTTGTAAGTGTAAAAGTCAAATTTCCAGTATTTAATAGTGGTGCATACACGTGGTCGACTGGGGTTCAAACAGCCTTTCAGTTACCTAATTCTGCATTGTGGAGATGCCAAAATATTGATCCTGTTCTGAGCAAAAAGCCAGCTGTGCTCAGTGTAAGTCTGTGCTACAACCATTGCAGGATTAAGCCCTATGTGGCAGCTATAACATTTGAATTAAGAGACACAGTAGAATATTTTGCAGCTATTCTAATTAAAATAATAATTATGTAGCGTCTATCAGCATGGAATTCCTAATGTAAGCCTCAGGGTCAAATGCCTTAGAAAACTGAAACTCTGCTCCCTTCATGGGAAAAAAAGGAGATGAAGCCATTCTAGGAAGCTTCATTTACATAAATTGCAAATATTGTTTACAAATAATACCATCTACTGTGTTCTGCTCTTCATAAATGACAAAAAATTCTTAGTCATGCACCACAGTAGCATGCACCCCAGAACTGGTAGGTCACTCTCATCAACAGGCAGTGATTTTATGTTCGATAGTGCAGTGAAGAGAGCTCATTCAAAGGGTGCATGACATTCTTATGAGCACAGGTAGTGTTCATAGTTCTGGTACCCTCAAGTACAGCAGGTAAAACTCAAACAACCTGGTTAGCTTTGAGACCTGAAGACAACACATGGTCAAGACAGTCAGGATGCTGTGTTTTTGGGAACACAGCACCAAACCTGCAGAAGTAGATTTGAAACCACAGAACTGAGTCCAATTAGATGCACATCAGAGTAGATGCTGGTGAAGTGATTTTCCTTGAACCGAAGCTGTGTGGTGGAGGATCAATCAATCAATTTATGAACACCTCGAGGGTAATAATAATAGTCTAGTGAATGTGAATTTGTCAAGGACAAATTGTATCAAACCAATCTAATTTCTTTCTTTGACAGGATAAGTGAATAAGGGGGAAGCAGTAGATGTGATCTATCTTGACTTCAGTAAGGCTCTTGAGTCTCCTACAGAGCATTCTCATAAGCAAATTAAGGTGTATGATTAAATCACCACAGAGAAGGCTCACAGCTGGTTGAGAAAACAAAATCAAAAAGAAACTATCACTGGTTTGTTGTCAAACTGGGAGGACATTTAAAATTCTGTATTTCTGAGTCCATATATATTCAATCCTTTGCTGATCAATGATCTGGATGATGAAATTATGAGGATGCTTTCAAATTTGGAAGGAGTTCCAGAAAATAGGAAATTGTTCCAAAATCAGCTGATGGAAATTTGATAGAGGGACATGCAATTGCAATAGAAGTGCTTTGCATGTATGAAATAGTGGAAAAAACCACTTAGGAAGCAGTATAAAGCAGAGAAGGAGTTAGAAGTTAGGGGGACAAAGACAGTGGCAATTGTGCGACACTACTATGCTAAAAAAAGTTTCTTCTTTTTCTTGGACATATTAATTTTACTTCGTGAAGGGTAAGAGGCTCTAGGTGGCTAACCAATACCTTGCATGAGCAGAGAAGCTGTCAAGATGACCTCCAGAGGTCCTTTGCAGCTTCAACACTTCCGTGTTTCAGTATCAATCTCGCTACTGAGACCAGTGATACCTCAGTTAGAGTGAGGTTTCAGACTATGAGGAAGATGTAAACAAACACTCAAAGGGCAAAAGGAAGATAAGATAGAGGCTTGAAAAGCTTGACATCTGAAATAGGCTGAAAGTGAGGTAGGCCACCTCTGTGTGATTTGTTGCACTCGGCAGCAAATGTCCTCCTATTTCTTAGTGTCATTAAAGCACATAACTAACATTTGAAAACTTGGGTTTCAATTTCTGATGCATGCTTGATTTTGTGTCATTTTGTTGTGCGTTTAAAAGCTTAGATGTTATTTCTTTCTCTGCAATTGAAGTTCATCATGTTTACCAAGTTTTCTTCTTTGCCTTTTTGCTGGTTTTTTTTTTTGTGTACAGAAATATCCCTAGACAGAGAAAACTCTGCTCTTGATGTTGGCAACTAAGATTTAAGGAAAAAATATAATTTCAGTTCTGTGTACTTACAGCTTTGTAAATTTTATAGCATTATACCACTTTCTTCTGCATCTCTGTTGTACTGATTGGAGCAACACAGGTGAAGTAAATGAGTCATGTTAGTCAAGAAAATACAGTGGCTTTATAGAGTAACTATTCATGAAGAAAAAACCTTGAAACATTTCCAGAACTGGAGGCAGAGAATTTATTGTTCCTGCTGGATCCCAGAATAACTACTGCTTTGTGTCATCATTTTATAATCCTTGTCTGTCAATAAACATAACTGTAGCTAGCAATAAAAATGATACAGGCTCAGTCAGGCAACGGTACCCTGGTAAAACAAATTTATGAGCCAGTTAATATTTTTAATCCTGTTACAGAGATGACCTCAAAACCCAGACCATTTATTTAAGCCTCTATCCCCTAAAGGAGCACATGTGGATGTCAGATAAATGAAACCTGCTTTTGAATCATGTTGATCTTGGGCTGGGATTGGGCAGCAAGAGGGAGAAAGGGTGGAACTGTAGACATCTGTCTGCAAAAACAAACCAGCCCCATTAGTGTCTGTCTCCTGTCCAGTACAGAGTTGGTCAAACACTCTTGCAGGCTCCAATGAAGCCATACATCTGATAACACAAAATTCAGTATGCTGTATTTTTCCCTTCCCCACATCAGTTACATGCCAGCGATTACTGCAGTTCTACCATTGATCCAAGATGACTTTTCACAACAGGGAGCCATTCTGTTTATGCTGCTTCAGAAATCTCTGAGATGTTATTTGATCTACAGCATCCATTATATGCCCAGAATACATTTCCTTCTCTATTGTTTCATCTTATTAGGAAGATATGGCAATGACACTGTCTGCTAATTGCTATCCAACTAGTGCTTTGTGCCTTGTTAATTTTGACTAAGACTCTTTCCCTACATAGCACGGTGTAGATATTACTAATAGGAGAAAGACAGGTAGTTAATTGGTGTCATGAGTGTAACATAGACAAATGAAAAATTCACTGATAATCAGTTTTTCTTTGATGGAAGGGTCAGCTCTTGCCAGCAGTTGCTACACTGTCCTTTCTCTCTGTGCTGCAAAGTATAACATTTTATACTTGTGATGGCTACCAGAAGAATATATGCTGCTGCCAACGACTTACAACACATTATTGTGAGGAATGGTTGCTTTTCAAGCCTTGGCCAGGTATTCTCTTGAAAGTGATAGCCAGGGAGGGTCCTAGGTCAGAGTGTATTTTTGCATGGATTGTCTGAGTCTCCTGGAAGGTCTGAAACATATCATGGCAGGACACATGGTCTTAACAACACACTTACAGGTTATAGGCACCTAATATAAAGTAAGAGTGGCTATAAAGATATGCATTGTTCTTGTTTGGGGAAGCCAGATGAGTCAGTCTGGCAATAGAAGTTCTATTTCTAGTTCTCATCTGTCATGTAAGAGAGGAATTTTTGATGGCTCCAGACAGAGATCCTTTGAGTCCTGAAAGAAAATAACTGAAAGTGTAAGGAAAAGGGTTTTCTTTCACCCAAACTACTTAAAAAATCTCTTTGTTCTTGGACTTAGACCCAAATCCACACCTTCTGCCTCATCAAAAATACAGGCTGATGTTTCACTTCTTATGTCTTGTGTATACCAATCCTGTACTGCACACACAGACATGCATCTCAGGCAAAACAAATGATGGTCCTTATTGAGTGTGAGCTAATTGTTGAGATAGGTGGACAGAAACAGCAATCAAATATCCTACAACAGGAAATAATGGAAGCTTTCTGGTCATAAGCAAATATATTTACTGTTGGAGTTTTAGAAGCTCCCCATTCTTTCTTTTTTTTCTCTCCTCTCTTAAAGGAATTTTTCCCCATGTTTGGTTGCTAGGGAACAAATAGCTGGGTACTTAAGAGAAACAAAGCGACATAGCCACAGGGAAGGGTCCGGCCCTCTTTTCACNCCCTGCCTGCTGAGACCTCCTGAGACCCCGCTGCAGCTCCGGAGTTGGATACATCTCATCTACAGCCCGGGATTTGGATCCATCTCTCCTGCTCCAGCCTCCTGTCCCCGAGGGTCCTTCCCCGCTGCCCCAGGGGTTTGTGAGTTTACTCTCTGCCTCCGCCATTTCCTGTGAGGGCCGAGCTCGCTCCGGAGCGCCCCCTGCAGCCGCGGGGGAACATCGCTGCCTGACAGCCCAGAGAGGCTGCACTGGGGCCTGCTCTGTTTGGTATCACCACCAGGGTTACTGCTGTTTGTTTGCCTTGCTTTATATATGTGTTTATATAATCATTAGTAAAGAACTGTTATTCCCATTTCCCATATCTCTGCTTGAAAGCCCTTGATTTCAAAATTATAATAATTCGGAGGGGAGGGGGTTGCATTTTCTATTCCAAGGGAGGTTTCTGCCTTCCTTAGCAGACCTGTCTTTCAAACTAAGACATTTACATACCTGGTCTTATAGAAAAGATGGATTGAGTGTAAGTATCTTCCTGCAAGTTGGTAGTTTGTAGAGAATTGGTGTTCTGCAGCCCCCACTAAATGCAGAACTGTGAGTATGCAGCATCTCTGAAGTAATGCCAAGACTTTTAGACATATATGCCTGCTTTAAAGACAAATGTGGTAACTATGTAGAATGCTATATATCATATGCAGTGTCTGTCTGTTCACTACAAAGATTTACTTGTGAAAAAATGTTCCGGTTTCACTGTTAATTTTACTCAAATTTCTGTGTGTGAAGAACAGCCTTCAGACAAATAATCAGTTAAGTGTAGCAGCTGAAAACAAACCCTAGGAAGACCATAGCATCAATTAATTTCCTAGACATTAAAATGGCTCTCTGGATAACAATCAAAAGTTGCCAGACAAGAAAAACTGTGCAGTAAGATGAGTACAACAAAAAGGCCCACTAAATTCAGTACAGTCTGGCGACAGTCAAACTCTAGATATAGCTTCCTGCAGAATTGCAAGAAGGCTACGAGTGAGCTTAATCATGTGTAATGATATGGGTGAGCACAGCTGAGAGCAGCACCCTTGCACTCTTCATTCAGCCCAACGTGCCAGTGCTCCAGCACACAGAAGCTGATGAGTGCCAACTTCTCAACCACTGTCTGAACTTACAGACATTATCCATTTAAAAATAACACCTCCATCAGAAAACATTTTACCTACATTGTCATAATAACACCTACAATTACAGAGGGGGAAAAAGAAACCTATGAGTTTTTATCTCTTGTCTCCTGGTTTGGTTGTTTGTGCATTTGAAAGCAATCTGTACATTGTCTGTTTCAATGTTTGCTCATTCTAGTCACTCTGTTATTCTTGGATCTAAGGGAGGGGCTGGGGAAGGAGAGAGACAATAGCAAAAAAAGGAATAGGATAATATGATTTTAAAATCTGAGAAAAGGTATTAACACAGGCTTTTGTTGATGTATCTAGAGGATGATAGGCAAAGGGTTTTAACTGACTGGATTTTGAGCTTGGAGAAAATCAGGGCTGTGTCAATATCCTCCCTGCAGGGAAGACAGAGAGAGCAGGGGAGGAAAGCAGGTGAGAATCCTCCTCCCTCCTGTGGCTGCCATTCTCCCTCCTGTGCCTGTGTTGAGCTGTGCATGTGTTACACACAGCCTGGGCAAAATGCTGATGTACTTCTCTCACAAGTCTGTCTATGAAAGAGCAAACACTCTCCCAATCAGTTCCCTTCCCTTCTGTGTCTCAGTGCATTTGTCAAGTTTGAAAATTACAGACATTGCATGTGCTTAAGGAATTGCCAACTCACCCTTCTGATTTCCTCCTTGCCTTCTTTTCACCAGGTGGGCAGTTTTCATTTTTCACATTCAGTTTCACTCCTTGTTTCCACCTTTCAAATCTAGCAGTGACGCAGGAAGAAAAAATAAAGACGTCAATAGTATAAAGAATATCTCATTAGTTTTGATTTATTATTTTTTCCCTTCCCTTGCACAGGAAACTGTAGATTTAATTTGAGGAGAACCTAACTGGTAAATTGCAACTGAGCAGGAATTCAGCTGGAGAAAAAATGCAACTCAACATGAGCAGTTTTTATATGCTTACTTAAATCCCTTATACACAAGCTTTCTTTTCCTCTCCTACACAATGTGTGTCACATTGGCTCTTGTAATTCTGACTACCCTAAAAGGCCACCTTGAAAATCATTTCACAAAATATAATTTCCAAAACATGTTTTCAAAACTTTATTTATTATTAGAGAGGGGAGCTGAAAATTTAACCTTTGATCTAGACTAAATAACTTTTTGCCTGTTCACCCTGAACTGTCATTTCCACTGAATGGACTAAAAGAGGAAGAACATCTGAGAAGCAAAAACCTGTTTTCTGAAAATGCTATGGTTCTGCCAGTGTCTCACAGACAAGCTGGAACTAGTCTGTATCAAGCTGCTTTAAAAAATAGTATTTTTATTATTGCAATATTTCTTCTTCGAAAATAGATAATTTTAATGATGGATTTATAAGTGGTGGAAGCAGCCATTTACCCACCCCCTTTGCCACAGTGTGTGTGAGCCTTTACCCATTGCTATATCCAGGCAGAGATGATCCCAGACATGGTTTAGTACTTGAAATGGCTGAATGGGTTTTCTACTCACCATGCAACCAGAAGGGACTGAACCCCCAGTCTGCTATTAATCCCCATTTCTTTCGTAAATGTTTTGGTTGTTTTCAAAACTCAGATGCTGAGGCAAATTTTTGTTTCCTAAAACTAAATATGTGTTCTGATTTTCCAAGTGACTAGATAGGTAACACAGCCCAGGGAAGCAGGAACAGGAGGGAAGGAGGGACAGGGAGGAATGGCCGCTGTGTCTAAAATTGACACTGACATATCAGCTTTTTGGGATTGAGGCCTGGATTGCCCTACATCTCTGTAAAGTGCTTAGCACATTTTGGGCCCTGAGAGCTGTTGCATTAATAATGACCTTGGCTCACACATAACAAACAGCCTTAAGCTCAGGCCAGTCAGTATTTAACCTGGGCTGTGAGGGAAAAGGAGGTGGCACTGCAAGCACCATGCATTTGAGTCCCAGGCTGCAAGATAAAGCTCTCAGCCATTGGGCAGATGTTCATATTATGTTCACGCCTGCTGTCAATTGTTTCATCAGCACTGGAATGGTTAACAATGAGAATTATCTAAAATACTGTCTTTGCCTCCTGATCCTCAGCATTCTCTGAGGACCCAGGTCAATGTCAAATTCTTATTTATGACAAGAGTGTGGCATAAGTGTGGCAAAAGGGGAATGCACCACTTAGTACCAGGGCAACTCAATACAGGCTGAGCCATGTCTGTAAAGGCACTGTTCATCTGAAATGCACTTCAGGTAATGGAAGAAGTTATTAAGGAAAAATAATACTCAAGAAATAATCAGGAAAAATAATAAATTCAAGTCCAAAATAGTAATCCGTATTCTGGGCTTTCACAGTGCTAATGTAATGCCATAGGAAAAGGATATGATACTATACAGAATTTATGAGCAACTGGAAACAGTGTGAGATGTTGCAATAGTGCTAGCAATAACAATTTGTGTCTTTGCAGTGTTCAGTGAAAAAAGATCATAGAAAAATAACGTTACACAGTTTAGCAATCAATGATCTTTAGAATGTCGTACTACTGAATGGGTTTTTCCTGAGAGGGTTCTACCTGTAAGGGCAGAGAAGAAGGGAGAGAGAAATTTTCTGTATTAGTTTTAGGTTTGCAAAACAGCTTCCATTTTCCAAGGAAAATGCTACTGGAGGAAAAAAAATCCCAAGTTTTAGTCACCATTTTGTAACTATTAAATACAAATGCATCATAATGATACAAATCATTCTATTTCTAATAATAAAATGTATGAGTGTTATAAATATGTTAAGCTCCTTTGTTGTTATGGGTCAGTAGAGACTAACAAAATTTATTGCTAAACAAGCTGCAGTCAATATTTATTTTTGTACTTACAAAACTTTTAGCCAATAATTATATATTTGTGAATATGCATTTTGAATTTTTTTTCTGCTAGCAAACACTGTTTCTACAAATCAAGATTATTTAGTTCCTCTTTAGGGAGAAAGTCGAGCTAAATAGAGCCATGTAAAGAAGGTTTGGGAGCATTTGTTGCAGGGAGGTTGAATGGGGGAGGAGTGAGAGTGTAAGGCAGTTCTGAGTACCAATTAAAAGTAAAATGTCTCTAGGGAGTATTCATTTGTGGTTTTTCTCCTGTAGTGAGAAAGCTTTTTAATGAAGGAAATGTCCTTTAAATTCAATCCTAAGTGATTGTTAAACTGAAGTGGGCATTATAGCACCAATCTAAAAGACTAACAGGTGTTTAATTTCTGTTGAATGATAAACTACAAGGTTTTTTTGGGACTATTGGCGTTAGGGGGAGCTTGTTTACATCTGGGATCCTTAAGGAAAGAAAACTTTAACCTTGACACAACAATAGAAACTGCAAAAACAAGTGACTGGCTGAACGACTCCATTTCCTTTCAAGGGCCCAGTGCAGCAGTGCAAGACATCATCCGGTGTGACACACAGAGACTTTAACAATAGCACATGTGGAAAACAGTTTAAATTTTTTTTTTTTACAAAGTGATGAATTTATGTAACAATGAAGATCTAACTTCCTTCAGCCTTCTCGTTCCCTGCTCCTCATCATCCCAGTAAATTTATATAAGATCTTTATATCATAACTGAAGATTCAGCATTTATAAAATAAACCAGTACTATTGATGCACCAAGCATCATTAGGAACATGAAGAATTGGAGGGGATGTTAGATATTTTGTATAATTTTAAATACTCTTTTTTAATGGTACAACCTAGTTGATGAATTTGAATCTCTAGTGTGTGCCCTTTCCTGGCAATCAAGTTTTGCAGAACAAAGAGAACTGAAACAGCTGAAGAACAGAGTCTTCTCTCTCTCACCACCACCTCAGTCACTATAGAAGCTCAGCTGGCTTGTTTATAACACTCCAAAGATAATTTTGTATGTGGTTGTAGTTTAGGGACAGAAAGTCTACCTATATTCTTGGTGTTAGCTGCGTTGTTTTTTCCCAGTAGCTTAAGGTGTATCTGTAATACTGCAGTAAAAGCTGAAGCTAGTGATAATTTCCTTGGGTCACATTCATTGCATGATGTTTTTAGGACCACAGAAGCTATATAAGTGCTCAGTTCTGTTTTTCATGGTTATACAAGCTGCTGCTGAAAACAATATTTAGTGAGGAAAGCAAGACTGTGCCCCAGGGCATGAGGAGGATATCCTACTTCCACTGACCATTCTTAGATGACAAAGAAAACAGGATTTGACTGAAATGGCACAGCTAGGAACATCAGCAATATAAACACCTATAATAGCAGTGTAACTAACATGGTAAATCCATGTTTTGGTACAATTATAAACGATGGGACTGGTTTTCTGCAATGACTGTACCTCTTTAAGATTGTGTAATGAAGCTAAAACGTTCCTTTGTAATTTGTGACTTCCATGACTTTTCTAGATAAGGGCATGGGGTGCTTCAGAGGCAGCAAGTTTGGAGTTGCTGTATGTTGATTGACTCATTAGCTTTCACAAAAACAATGACCTCTACTAACATCTCCTCTACGTGGCCCTCTTTGTACTAAACTCTTCCTCTGCCCTGAGCAGTTACTTCATCCAGTGTACGTCAGTCTGCTTCCTCCCTAATTACTTCTCTAATTCCCATTTGGTGCTGAGCATGGGCTAGATTTCTATACAACTCTTTAGTCTGCTCTCTCCTGGTTTTCAATGTCTTCCTGTTTGTTCTGTCTGCTCTTTTGCTTTCTGTGCCTCTGCAGCTTCTGTTCCATTTAGAAATATCACTAGAGTGACAGTGGTTAATGCAAACACACAGAAATTCTTGATGCCAGAATTATGAAAATATCTTGATGGTATTTTTCCATTATTCACTATACAAAGTGCTTAAGCAATACCTCAAGGAATGTTGGTTTCTTTATTTTTCCTTGCATCATCCCCAGTTTCAGCTGATCATTGATTTCTTCTGAGCCAGGATTCAAATATATTGGACTCTGTTCCTTCTGGCTCCTGGAGATTTTTTGACTGCCATCTGACCAGGGCTCCCATAGCTTTCATCTGTTTTCACTCCAAATCCTTCTTCTAAAATGTAAAATGAAGGCCTCTAGCCAGCATGTTGCCTTTTACTTTTCCTGTGGCCCAGACCTCAGTTAAAGATTTAACAAAAGCAAAAAAGCTCTGTTTCAAGCCAAGTAAAGGAATAAAATCTAAAAGTTTTTCCAGATGAGAATGTTGGACATTTCACAGACAGCTCATATGCTCTTTGGCAACAGAAATCTAGCACAAGCTTTGCTCACATAACACAAAATAGGATTTTTTAATATAAACTATTTCTGAAAGTTCCAGTTGTTGCCTTTTTCTTTTAATACCCCTTATTTTATAAAGTCTACATGAAAGATGAAAGTAAGTGAAACTTTGCACCTGTGGAGACAGACTTCCTGGGTTGTCATCTCCAGTTCTGTGCCAGGAGTGCTGGGTGGCAACAGCTGCTTGTACTTCAGTGAACATCGCTCTCTGCAGCTCCCTCTTGCATCCAGCTAATCAGTGCTTCAAGGGTACACAGCACTGTCCTGAGCTTTGCCAGCCCAGTGGAAGACTCCCTCTTTGAAGGACTGACAAGTCCAGTGGAATGTCTTAAACTTGCAGATGATGAATATACCTGTAGAACTGTGTTCATCTTTGAACATCAACAGCAGAGACCCCATTTGACCAAAGCACTCTGACCAAACTCTGCTGTGCTCAGGGGAATCTGCTATTTAAAATCCAGTGGAAGTGGGGGCATTGAAAGCTGATTATACTCATGCTTACTGCACTGTGAGCTTTTGCTTGTGACTGCAGTGACTTTATGAAGAGAAACTCAAACGAGGGATGGATTGGAGGAGAGGATAAACTCTTTCCCTCCCACTTTCCAAATGACAGGCCTGCTGCAATGTAGTTATATACCATATTATGCTAAGCTTTTTCTCAATACAAAGTACTACTCAAACACAATGTGTGATTACTACAATTCCCCCTCTTTGGTTCACAGATGTTATATCTGTAAGCATCTCTTAATTTGCTGTTTGTACTGGACAGGATTTTCCTATGCCATTCATGTTCCCTGCAGATTTTCTTGCTGCTGTACAGTTCTCACCAGTGCAGCGTGAGTGCATGTGTATATTGGGACAACCCAAGCCCAGACTGGACTGCTGTCAGCCTGCTGGGGAAGATAGTTCTGGATGTACTAACTGGAAGAGGTGATTGAGAAGGATTCATGGCACCAAAGCACTACTGTCCAAATATATGAAATACATTTGGAATGTGTGACACTTAGAACTGATCCAGCTGGAGAGGGATTTTAAACAGAAGATGGTGAATCTTTTATTTCTCAGATGTTTTTGAGAGAGAATAGATGTTCTCCTCCCAAACCAGAGAGTTCTTTCCTTCTTCCTTAATTCTGAGAACATCTTACTTGGCGTAGGCTTTTGTGAGCCACTGGTGCAAAACTAAATTTAGCTCATGAAAACAAGACCCCAACAATTACTTGTTATTAAGACCTAGTTTCACATAGCAAAGCATACACAATAGGTTATTTTTTTTCTTGTTACATACATTTTACTTTTAACTAGTTATAATTATGAAAAAATATAATTTTTGTTTTCCCGGGGTGTTGTTTTATATGGATTCTGGCAGCCACATTGGGAGTCTTAGCATCAGCACTATTAATGTACTTGAAGCATATCAAAATTTTCTCTCACTGTTCCAAGTGCAGCTAGGGTACTAAGGTCCCAAATACAGATATTTCCTGTGAAGATTAAAGATGATCTTTAATTAAGCTGAGGAAAAGGCTGCCAGCTGCTTCTTGAAGCCTAATATTGCAATGGCAGGTGAGGAAGAAAGTGGATGGGATGGTAAGTTTTGAAAGTAGTGGTGAGACAGGAGGAAGAAGAGGTGGGGGATGTAGAGACAAGCTGAAGCGGGGAGGGATATAGAGGCACCAGTGTGAAGTATAAGAGACCAAAGGATTAAGAGGAACAAGGAACACAGATAAAAAAATTTGAAAATGCACTGTGAAAGGAGATCTCTTCTTATGAAGAAAGCATAGAAGGTGTGGCATGCACAGTTTAGCCATATGAAGGCCATGTGGACCTTGTTGCTGTCTGTGCTTTTATTGTAAGGATAGATACAAAGGAGAAAAGAGAGATTCTCAAACTAAAGGACTGAACTTGCCTAAGAGGAAGAAACTTAACCACTGATAAAATCAGGATGCAAACTGGATTTCTGCTTCTAAGAAAAGGAGGTTTTCTAAAAATTAGGCTCTGTGGGATCTCTTAGCTAAAGCTGCCACCTTTGTTGAAGGTGGTACTGGATAACTCCATGAAAGCAACTGTATGACATGAATCTTCCCAGGCCTCTCTTTCTGCAGTGTATCAAATTTACACATAGATAGCTGTACAATTAGATGAAACATGAAATGAGCAATATGAAAGTTTACATGACCTTCGATGCTGTTATTGTGGAAACTGTGATAGTACCACCACAGCAGTAAATGCTCATTTCATTTGTTGGGGGAATTTGTTTCTTGAAAACATTTATTGTCATGGTGTATTTCACCTAAGACATTTTCAATAAGAAACAAAATGTTCTATAAGCAGAATGGCTTTAATATAGCATTGCTCCCTGAAACTGAAATACCTTAGGAAAGATTGTTTCTATAGTAATGAGTTGCACAAGAAAAAATGACCTGAGAATGTTGAGGGAAGGGGAAGCAGGAGGCAGGAGTTGCTGTTGGGTTTCCTAGTCAAATTCAATGAACTACTGACTGGTGTTGACATGGAAATTGATGGAGCAAATATTGTTCTTTAGAAGATATATTCATAAATATGAGAAACTCACTGCAAGTGGAAGTCTCTAGTCTCTACATGTGCCAGGGACTGGCTCTTTTATGTTTCAGTGCACAAATTAGAGATGCTTCCTGGGGTTTTGGAAACAATTCCACATTTTTGGCAACTTCATCGTTAGAACAGTGCAGCATGTTGGAACAAACAAAAATTAATTCAAATCATTAAGATTTCATTTGTACTTTGGTCACCTCACCTTCCTGCTCTTTATTTTTGTTCTCTTTGTTCTCTGATTCATTCTTCCAACATTACTTCTTTCATTCATAAGACATTAATTTTCATTGTCCTGGAGACTAGCAGATGCTGTCTCACTTTCCACTCCAGCTCTGCCTTCTTGTTCTTGTACAGCTTACATAAAACTGTCTGCACTAAATAAGAGTCCTTAACTTACCCAGCAGAGCAGGGGAAGAAGCAAACACTGTATAAAAAGACTTTAACAACAACAGTGATAAAAGTCTTGCACGGATTTCACAAGCATTGCTAACCTTTCCCCATCTTGGACCATAGGAAAAAGTTTGTGGCAAGTATAATAATTTTTTTTAAAAGATCAACTAAGAAACGGCAGTTAAAAAAAAAAAAAACAACAAAAAAAACCAAAAAAAAAACCAGCTTAGGATAGTCATGCTAAAATAAATGTAATTTTTAAAACCAGGTACATTTTGTACTAATCAAGGGAGATGGTAAAAAAAATACTCTTCAAAGTGTTTCATCAGTTCCTTACAGTTAGTCTTCCCAGCACTTAAAAGTTTTTCTCTCCCCTCCACAGATAAGTAGAAAAGTATGTCTAATGCCTTGTCTTTGTGAACAGAAAATAATGTGTCTTAGATAGCTAGACCTTTCAAATATCATGAATAAGCACTTAAAAATGTCTCACCAGCTGAGAAGAAAGAAAAGTAACTTAGATCATAAATGGATCAGTTTCAGAAATTGTAGTGATTAACACCATACTAAATCTTAAGGAAAACATCCATGGGAAAGATTCTGCCACCTTTATGCAGGCTTAATAATAACTGACTCTGAAAAACAAATCCCTGCTGGAATTTAGTGAAAGAAGATTTTTAGCAGTCGGTTTAAGTGTGCCAAAGCCTGATCCAATGGTAGCAGAACTTTTGAGATGCTATTTTTGGCTATCTTAAATATTCACTCAGTTTGGAAGAGAACAATTTAATAAGCATGAGTCATCGTGGATTTGTGAAAGGTAAATCATCTCAGACAAATCATAGTATTTAATGAAATAACTGTTGGTATAGACAGAGCCAGCAGGTTTAACACATTTGGATTTTCACAAACCTGTAGTTAACTTTAGACATGATGGATTATTGTGTCGTGATCTTTTCAAATCCAGGACAGGTAATAAAGTAAAACAAAATAAGGAACATCAGGGAGGTGGAAAGCAAATGGCTGAGATTACAAAGGCCTTAGCATTTCCAGAAAGGCGGGGACCCAGAGGCATCACTACTGAGATCAACGCCTTTTAATACTAGCTTACATAATATTTTAAAACTGATGGCTTCTCATGGAGGTTCATTAGATTTTTGCCAATGGCTTTAGGTTGTGTTCTGACCTAATAATCAATTTATAGAGCATATGAAATTACATCTTATCTGTTTCAGGAGGATCTTGCAGGCATGGTCAAACCAGAAACACAACAGAAAGAGATAAAATTTAATGTGTGAAATTATGCCTTTAAACAGAAATGAGGCATTTGAAGTAATACTCACATCATTCAAATGACATTTGATTTGCTAATATGATTGAGACAAAACATTCATGTTCAATAGAACAGCAAGTATTTCCAGGCATACATGTTCACAAGAGCAGCTGCAACAGCCAAGAGCATTTGCTTTAGTCATCCATATGTGTCCTGTCACTTTTCAGTGCTGTTACCTGTGCTTGAGGGTGTAAATGCAATTCCTTTCTGAACTGTGAACTGAATTATGGTGATAGAAAAGGCCCTTTGGAAGAAAAGTCATTTACAACTTAAGTCTGAATATTTCTAAGACCTCCAGCAAGAGATTCACACTGTTTATTTTTAGCTGCAGGTGACCTGAATCACTGTCTGGTGATATCTCTAATACAGAAAGGCTTGACTGCTCTACTCAACATGCTCTGTACTGCACGAAGTAGATGGTAGGAATGGCTGTTTAGACCATTCAGTGCTGATTTGCAGGAAAATTAAGATTCTTAAGCTGAAATTAAGAGTGTAGAATATATCCAACAAATTTATGCTACAAAAATCTGCTACAAATATATGCTATAAAATTATCTTGATTGTAGACATTTTTGGACATATAAAGACTTGAGACAGTTTCTATAAACTCAGAAGACAGAAATATAGAAAAGACATCTATGAGTTACAGTGTTTTACTAGTCCCGATGTGCTGAAATCAGCAAATTTTAGCACGCTTTGAAAGACATTATGTGATTACTAAAGGTAGTATATTAAAAATGTACTGATCAAATTATCATCTTGAAAATTTAATCATTGACTTATTTTGCTTTGATTGATTTGAGTAGAGAAGTAATAAAATTATCTGCATTTTAAAACCAAGTACTTAGATTTTTTTTCCTCAGGATAGTCACCACTCAACCTGTTTTAACAGTGAGGGTGGTAAAACATTGGAACCTGTTGCCCAGAGAGATGGTAGATGTCCCATCCCTGGAAACATTCAAGGTCAGGTTGGATGGGGTTCTGAGCAACTTGATCCAGATGAAGATGTCCCTCTCCATGGCTGGACAAGATGACCTTTAAAGGTTCCTTACAACTCATACTATTCAATGATTCTGTGATTTTTTTTTTTTTTTTTGATTGGTAGAAATTTGCCTTCTTTTGAAAAGTCGCTCATCTTTTAAAATGTGATGAGGGTGAATCACACACATAAGGCTTATAGTATCACCTCGCATTGCAAACATTTAGATTAGTTTAGGTACCAGTGGTATTACATTAGCAAATGTTTTGAACATAATTTGAAGATTAAATACAGCTCCCATGAACTTCAGCCAGAGCATGATATGGCTCACAAAGTTTTGCTTTGATAATAAGTGAATAGAGAACAACTCAGGTCTCAATTACCATGCTGTCTGCACACAAAGTTGAGTATCAGTTAATATGGTGAGATTCTCCATGGCAAATTTGGCCTAGGACCCAAAAATATGTTTAATACATATAACTGCTTACCAGGATAGGACAACAAACCAATCTCTGCATTTTGACTGTGATATTTAATTTAAATTCAAGATCTATAAAAATGTGTCTATCAAACACTGTTTGTGTGATATTTCACAGTAAATGTCAATAAACATCAACTCACAGGAATTTCCCTCAAAATCTTGCCTCCAGGAATCCCACAGTTAGTGGAGGGTAAAAGTCAGGCTTCCTGGACAAGATGAGTGTATGCCTGAAGGTTGGCAAACTAGCACTTGGATCAATTAATGGCAGGGTCATCGACTACAAACGCTCTCTCCTCTGCTGCAGGGTCTGGGAACGGACTCTGCCACCAGAAGCAGGAATCTGAGCAGCAGTCCTGGCCACTGGGAGAGGCAGAGTTTTTTCCTACAGCTTTGCTGTGGGCACTGAAGTTCCAGAGAGCAACGTGTGCTTCAAGCTGCACAGCAAACAGTCGGGATTGCTGGATGCCCACTTCCTTCTGTGATCAATGGGCAACAGTTGTGATGCCTGCTACCTATCTGTAGGGTTTATTAGTTATCTGTATGGTCTGTTAGCTATCTGTATGGCTTAATTTTTTAATTTTTTTTTTTTTTTTTTTTTCAGACAGGACACAAACAAGCTCTGTTCACATCCCAAGGCCTGGGTCCTACTTTAAATCACACTTCATGCCATTGTCCCTGATCCTATCCAGAGACTGCCCACAATGCCTGCTGATGTTCAGTCTTTAAGAATGAATAATTGGGAATGGGAGAACTTAAATCTATAAATGCCAGAAGGGTATAAATTGCTCTACTTATGTAAGTAGAGGAAGTAGCTATAAAAGTAAGCAATAAACAACAGAGGTAGGCAATACTGAATATGAATTTTCTACTAATTTCTGTCAGTGTTTGAAAATTGGACAATTCAAGAAACCTCCTACTACCACACTACCTCCTTCTGCTTTCTGCATTATTTTTTTCAAACTTACATTAGGAAACAGCTAATCATAATTTCCCAGGGGTTTTTTTCTCTAAGGAAAACCTTCACTGTTTGCAGCAGTTAGCATTGAATTCTTTTGGCCCTCTGGAGATTTGCACTCATTTCCCCAGTAAAACCTTGTGCTGTCAATATTGCCCCTTGGTTCTTTACAAAACTGTGCCTAGAATGTTCCTATTTGTTTATAGTGGAAATTTGATTATCCTGTAATTTCCTAACATAGCCTTCTGTTAGGAATAAATCTAGGTTATATTGGCTCTATTTCTTATGATTTTGTATATAATGTCTCCCCTACAGTCTAGGAAAGCAAAGCAAAACACAATTCATCTTTTTCTTGCAATTTTGTAAAATATTTTAGCCACTTTGATTTCCTTCATATTTTTAATCTTTTACTTGTATCTCAATGATTTCTTTTCTGAAATTGGTATCTGCAGTATGTAAATTGTGATAAAGAAAGGACAGATACTGGACTTATTTCAAGTATATTTGAGCCCATATATATATATATATATATTATATACACACACATATATATATATAAAAATATATATAAAAATGTTTTTTAAACTCATTATAGCTGCATAATCCTATAATTGCTAGAGAATTTGTTGGTGAAAATAGATGAGGAAATTTGGAACAACCATTTCAGATAAATCCTCAGGCTACTTAAGGAAAGGTATAGTATGAGAAACAAACAAATGAAAGAAAAGAACTAATATATCTGTAGATAATAAAACATATTACTGCTTCAATTCTAATATATTCCTTGGCACATTCACTGCCTTTCCCCATATTTATATATTAAAAATGTTGCTAAGATGGTTTTCCTTAAAAAAATAACAAAACTACTCCTTTATTTTTTGAAATATCTACATCCAGAGAAAAAAATCCACTAATCTAACTTCAGTGCTGACTGAAATGCAGCCCTGCTCACTCTGCTTTGAACATAAAGCATGCTCATTATGGTGTAACCAGTTTTCAAATAGCTTTATCTTATAATATACTTTGAATGAAATGCACTAGTTCTTATTCAGAAAAACATTTCACTATCTGATTACATATTTTGCAGCTTCAGGGGACAAATTGAGAGGTGCACTTCCCCTCTACAGCTCCACCACAGAGACTAGGCAGCATTTTGTGTCTTACTATTCCATGTGCAAGCCACTCAAATGAGGGCTACATTGCCACCTCTACATTAAAAAGAAGTTTTCTGTCTCGTCCTCTCAAATTATGAAAATAATGTGATCTTGTCAGTTTAGTCCCTGCCCTTGTGAAAATTTGTACTCACATTTAAACAGCTAAGCAGGTACAAAACACCTGATCGGGTGTACACCCACCTCTCCAGGCAGCTGGTGAGCCCATGTCTGTCTGTAACAACTCACAGGCAGTCAGGAGCCCTTTTGCAACCCCAAACAGAACACAAGTTTAATTCCACAAGTTAGATCAGACATTTAGATCAGTGAACAAGGGATCAGTGGGAGCAGAGCAAGGGCAAGAGGCCTCAAGCATTTACTCTTATCTCTTGGTGATGCAGTTGTTTTTGTGTGGCCACGTGCTGGTGTGCAGTAGCTGAGGTCAATCACTGTCTTTCCGAATACTGGTACTGTCACAGTTGCATCAAGGCAAGACTCAAGTAGCCTAGGCAGAAACAGAGATGTTGTCCTTTCCACTTCTCACCTAGATGACCTGACAGCCAGCATGTTCCCTAGGTGCTACAGATCCTGTGTAGATCTGTCCTGGGAACCATATCCAACTGAAGCCATGTGTAGTGCTCGGATCACTGCAGAGTCCAGCTTTCAGTTTCATCTCTTGGTTAAAGAGCTGACAAAATGAGCTAAACACATCAGTGCAATACAAATAGTCAGGGTCACTCCTGTTCATTTTCTGCTCTGTGACTCCAGAGGAAGATGTGACTTTAAGAGAATAAACTGCAAGTAAAGAAGCACATCTTTTATTTTTGTGTAATCAAAACTGATTTATAACATTGTTTGAAATGATCTACTTAAAACTTCCTTCCTAATACACACCAAAAGCTAGAAGACATTTGCTTACACAAATCCATTACATCAGAGGAATTGTATGTTTGATGAGTGCAGAATACCATCTTTTGTTTATTCGATATTTTAATGAAATAAACTAGATGAAAATGCATGGGTTTTTTCCTCCCTCTTTTTTTCTTTAAAGCCAAACCATTTTAAAATTGGAATAAATTCTTGGTGACTTGGATCTTAGAGGCAGTCATGTCTTAGTAAACTGTTATGACCCTGAAAAAAGTTCAGTGAAACCACAAGGAGTCAGACTATTCATTCTCTTTCAGTTCCCAAAAAAACACTGTCCAAATATCGCTGCACTAAATAAATTAAAGAAATAAATATTGAACAGAAGGCAAACTTGAACTAGCCAAAAGTTAAGCACAGAGCTTACCCCATGCAAATAAGTACCAACTATTGTTTATTGAACCTGAATCAAATAAGGACTTCTTTAGTATGTTTCACGCCAAGAATAAAATAGGATTCTCTCTATTGCCACAGGGTCCCATAGGCAAAGTCCCACTGAAATGCTTTAGTTCACAGAAAAGGAGACAGTCTGGTCCAAACTCTGAATACATGATGAAAAAAAGCTCTTAAAAAAAATAATATACAGAGAACAGACATTTAGCTTAACTTCTCCTAAACGAGCACTAGAATTAAATGCTGGTAATTAAGGACGGAGACCAGTGGTTACATGTGATAAATAATTTGGCAGTTGTTATTTGCTTTAAAACATATTCCCTTAAGGGTGTATTTGTTATTCCTGAAAGCTTATCTGGGAACAAGGGGAGACTTGACTAAGAAGCTGGATGCAGCAAATGAAACAACTTGCTAAATGATTTACTACGTAAAACTTGTGTACAATTTTAAATATGTACAATTACATCAATTTTGCAAAGCAATTTTTCTGTGCAATTTTATTTTTTTTTTTTACTTTTCAGTCATGACTAAATAACTTTTAACTTCACCATTTTCATTTTTTAAAGCAGATTGCCACTACATGAAGAGGATGAATTTTTCATAATTATGAGAAGAATGAAAAAATCAGATTAATTTTTTGGGTACATGTTAAAGAAATTTGTCATGCTTCAGAACTGAGTCAGCAAAGACACATGAAGCAGTCCAGTTAACTCACACTCAGCTGCCAAAACGGTCCATCTACTGAAGAGATAGCTGCCATTCATAACTCACCAGAAGCATTTCTGTTTATATAACTACACATAGTATTCTATAGAAAAAACATATCAAAGCTTGCCTTTTTTACTGATATTGCAAAGAACATCTGCAGAACTTTAGAATGCAAAACATCTTCTAAAGTTCTGAGTAACTTCTTAGCAGATGTAGCCCAACATTTTTTTCCTTCCCTGCAACAGTCCCACAACTTTTGAGAAAATTGTGTCACAGAAAGTGCTAAATCAGTCTTAATCATTCAAAAGGAAATTATTTACTTGTTATTACTTAGGAAGCACAGAGGTTCAAACTCACTGTTTCACTGCCTTCTTGACTGACAGCAGCCCTACTTGCATCTCTTCCATGATGGCTGGAGCAGAAGCTACTAAGCTAGTAGCTGGCTGAAGCAGCTACAGTAATCCTACAATTTTAAAAGGAGAATAAAGAAGGATGTAACTCCATCCTCTGTACTAAAAATACTTAGATTAAAAAAAATATTTCTCCAGTATTGTACTCCATTCATGACATGGCATGGTTTTAAAATAGCAGAATAAAACCCAAACAGCTTTTAAATTATTTTATCATGTCTGGGAATGCAGATGCTGCCTTAGTTCTCCTCTGAAACACATTAGTGACATCAACTTCCAAGCAAGCTCTCACAGGCTCTTAATAGTCCACGATTTCCTTCATGTTTGCTTACCACAGAATGGTGACAACACAGATCACTGAATGTGCTTGCTTCTGTACATGTCTTTGAAATTTGAGTAACTGCTGGCTGTAGATTTTTGAGGACTAGACAGTCTACATTTTGTTTCTACAACAGGCATTTATTTCTTTACTGAATAACATTTTTACCATTTTCTCTCACCATAAAATATGATTTAGTAACATGTCTGAACTCACATTCTCTAGGTCTATTAAGGCTTGTTTTCTACTTCTTACAAAACAAGTATATGTTTTGTATACCCCTAGAAATATGAATTTGAAATGTGTGAGTCATTTTGAACATTATCTTATTGGCTGAAGTAAAAAGAATAATTTTCTATTCTCCTTCTTGAAGAAGAACAGTACGTGTTTATGGTCTTTAAAATACAACAATGTAGCCATGATGGTTTTACAAATAAGGAAGCTGTTGGGAAAAATCAAACACCAAAACAGCTTTTACTTAAAATAGTCCATTTATGGAAGAGATGTTGTTTTTTGAGGAAAACTAATGAACTGCTGAAATGTCTCCTTCCAGGTTTTATAAATAAAAGAAAAATCTCTAAATCACAGTGGTAAAATTGTTTGTAAAAAAGAGAAGGGAAAAAATAAAAGGATCATTCAATAGGCTAGTGGTTAGGTACCTTTTTAACCTGCAGAGAATTTGGATTCCAGTTCTTTCTCCACAAAATCTCTGGACATGAAATACTGATAAAAACAGGAACTGCAGATATGAGGATTCCCTTTTTTCTGGCTCAATTTAGCTGTTTCTCTAGCTGACTGTGTAAAGCTTTCTTTGAAGTCCCTTGAGAGGTTGTATTTAAAACCAAAGATTATACTTGGCCCTGAGGGAAAGTTAACATTCTGTGTCCCCTTTGTTTGTCTTTTCTTCATGTTATTTTTTTTTTAAGTGAAACAGCAAACCAATTTGCTTAATAGCCATAATGTCCATAAAAGTGCTTTGGATGCAAGTTTCTTATACACAGATATCCCAATGCCACATGACCTAGGTTACAATGCAAGATGTGCCCAAGAGTGTATATTCTATCACTATCTTCATGAGCTGTTAAAAACAGNCTCACCATCCCATTGTGAGATGCTCCACCCAGAGGGAGGAACCAGGCATTCCATCCTGGATATAAGCTAAGATTTCAAACACCATAGGCAGCTTTCCCACTGGATTCTCAGAGGACAAGAGCTACATACCCACCCCTGGACCTTCTGAGGAAGACCAGACCCTCTTTTTTCTGCCTTGTTTTTAAGTAAAGAACTATTCCTATTCCCCATATCTTTGCGTGAAAGCCCCTTGATTTCAAAATTATAATAATGTGGAGGGAAGGGGGTTGCATCTTCTATTCCAAGGGAGGCTCCTGCCTTCCTTAGCAGACACCTGTCCTTCAAATCAAGACATCATATTATATGTCATATGATCATTCTTTTATTAGTTTTCCTCTCAGTAGCAGAAAAAGAACAGCTGCTAATTCTTTTTCCAACAGTAGAATTAACTCAACCTGTCTCTTCATTGGTTAAACTGGATTCTCCCCCACCCATAGTGATATATTTATTTTTCACAAATATACATAAAAAGGGGTACATGTCAAGTCAGATGTTATAACTATATACCTATGTAAGACTACACCAACTATATAGATTTATGTGAAGGATGCCACCTCAAAGTGTAGGAAACCGCCAATATTTTAGACCTCTCAATGTTCAGAACAATAGGTTGTTTCTGTCTTTTCTCTGGTTTTCTCTTTGTTCCAAACCACAACCAGCTTGCTGTGAAATGGACAGTAACACACACCCTGTGTGCTAACAGAATGTGACTATCCCACTAGCCTTAGGTCACCTTCTAAACTCCCACCTTGCACAAGTGTTCAGAAGAGGTTCAGAAGAGATGACTCTCAAGGAGTGTTAAAAACATCAGCAGTGGCCTTCTGGCACTTGGGTTCTAAGCCAAATGGACTTGAACTTGTTTAGGAAATAGTGGGATGCTATTATAAACCTTTTCTTAAAGAAGATAGAATCAGAGCTATGAGAAGTGAAGATAAAGAAAAATGAAATAACAGGGTAAGGGGGAAAGAAAGCTAATGAAAAAGCAAAGCTGAAATACCCTTAAACCTTACAGCCTTAAAGAAAGTTAATATAGCCTTATGTAAAGCAGCCTTTTGGACAAAAAGAAGGAAATTGAAATTTCTGGTTATGCTCATTTCTGCATGAGCACATGCATCATCCTGTACTGTCATGTGAATCCCAGTCATAAATATCCACCACCTTCTGTTCACTTTTCCAATCAAAATAAGAAAGTTTGTATAGGCAGAAACAGCATTATATTGCACCATGGTTTGCTGCTGAGGGACCAAGAGGCCAGAGCATGTCATGACCTCACTCTTTAGCAAGTCTAGTACTACTATAAATTATACACACTTGGAGAGATGAAATGTATTGCACATTCCTACGCATTATTTACATGGTGGCAGTAGACAGCAAGGTATCCTCCCCACCCCCACAATCAAAAAGTTTTATACTGCAACTCTACCAGAGATATTAAAAGAAAAATAGATCCAAAGACTGTTGATGTTGATTGAACTGGAAAACAGGCCTCAAAATGTAAAATCTTATTATCCTTATCACGAAGACTGGTTCAATGCTGTGAGTCATCATGACTCTAGAGCACTTCTTTTAACATTTCTGACAATGGTGTTTTCTCTCCGAAAGGGCAGAACAGGAGAAAATAATCTATTTTTAGTTTCTGAGCTGAGAACATTTGGGACAAAGAGAAGGTGCATCTCATAGAGGCTCTTCTGCTATTTGTTCCCAGAAAGGCCTCAGTTGGAGGGGTCAGTCCTCTCTTAGCGTGGCAGTGGTTCCCTGTCTGACCAGCTATTCCTACAGGAATGTATGAGGCTCCTTTCAAGTGCTAGCATACCACTTCAAGAGGATAAAGACAGATCTCTTTATCTAAGGATGGAGAAAGTTTCATCTGTGATCTTTAGGACTTCCCAAAACATAAGTTTTTATAAACTTAGCCATTAGAAAACCCTTCGTATGCTGATAGTTTAAATAACACACCAGGATTCCAGTCATAAAAAGGCAAAACTCAAAAAGGCTTAATCCTAACTCTTGCCTTGCTCCTAATAAAAAAAAAAAAAAAGCCAGTTCTGATCAGAGAATGATTCCTTGGTTCCCCTCTTAATGCCTTATTCTGAGGGAGGGGAAGGAACCATGTTGTGAAAAACACAGCAGAGAGCCAAGGGAGCAGCTGGAGGCAGAGACATGGGTGCAAGGGCTGCAGCAAATAAGGCAGTTTGGCAGAGTGCTGCAGTCAAACAGGTACACAAAACTCTGGCAAATACTCCAATAGTCCAAGTACTTTGGCCCCGTGGGCCCTGACAAAGAAAATAGTCAAAACACGTTTCCACCCTCAGGAAAGAGTTAAGGAGCCCTCGGTTTCACAAGTGCCACTCTCACACTGGCAGAGGAATGTGAGATCCTGCCAGCCCAGCCCTGGGGGTGAGTGTTGTTACTTGAGTTTGTGCTCCTTTAGCAGTCTGATCCCCAACATCTCATCCTGCCTGGTGCTTCCGTAAAAACACTGAGCTCCTTTCAGTGCACCACTGCTGCTAAATATTTAAGCTGTGATACACAACGAGCTTGTTCCACCAATCGAACTGAAACAGACACTTGGCCCACAGAGCTAGAGGCTAGATGGCCACTTAAAGAAAAGTATGCATAATTAAATTCTGCCTCATTTTATGCCTTATCCTCCCTCTCCCCTTTTATCTCCAGCTACCATTAACAGACTCCTTTTCATTCTCCCCTTCTTATCCTTTTTCCTTCTTTCCCTTTCATCCTTGTTTATGTCTTTTTCATTTTCCCCTACTTTAATTTTTTTTCCAAATCCTTTTGATCATCTGCCTCCTCAGCTCCCCAGTTCTTTACCCAGCTGTGTTCATGGGCTTTTCCATTTTATATCAGCTTCTCCCTCTCTTCTTTCTTGCTACATTCCTAATTCTTCAAATGAATTAAACCTTATTCCAGCAAGCCCAGGACCTGATTTCAGCATTGTCTGGAACAAATGTTAGTCAGTCTTCCCTAATGAGTAGATTTGGATAGAAACAAAGCATATGGCTAGAAGGAACAACGTGAAAATGGGGTGATAAAATCGGTGGTATGAAAATGAATTTAATTACATTATTCTTATCATTGTATCATCCAAACGCTCATTTGCTTTGACAATGGTTTCTGTTCAGCATGTGTGACATTTTAGCTGTATAGTTAATGCGTAGCAATGTCTCTCATTTGTTATTAAAAAGCAGTGAAAGGTTTGTCTAAACGAAATCAGATCTTCATTCTAACAGCAGGACTATAATCTTTGGAGAAAATGATCTTGCCAAGAGTATCTGTATAGGTCATGTATACAAATATCTGGTTTAATTATTCCCATATAAATATGCTTGCTTTCTGTAGCTGTACATAAACACATACACCTAGCAAGGTAGACAGGAATATAGATAAGTTATCCAATTACAAATTAACCTCATTATCTGTTAAACTGGTGCAAATGATATCTGTTCACCTACCACAATATCAGTGTAATCTATTCACCTTCACATGCTTTCAGACAAAAGGCCTCTGCTTTGACTTTCCCATGCTCCGAGCTTGAAACTAACTAACTAACTAACTAACTAACTAACTAACTAACTAACTAACTAACTAACTAACTCTTGAACTAAAGATTTTTTGTCTAGCGGTCTAGTACCCTTTTTTTTCTAATTAAAACAAAAGTGTTAGTCTTCCAGTCTTCTTTACTGCAGCATCTGCACATTCTCAAGCCCTCCAGTCATGCACTATGAGAGTGATTTGCAGATCAAATTTATACCCTTCAAACTCCCTGTGCCAAAAAAATCTGGAATTCAAGTTCAGAAAAGGAATGCCTTTGAGTTTACCTTGTGAGATTCTCTGAAACCTACAGGTGCTTTGGCACACTTCTTCCTAATCTAAACTGTT
>VZTN01026776.1:14023-43583 GCA_013400515.1 Erpornis zantholeuca | reverse complement strand
GCTGGCCCCCGCCGCTCCCCGCCCTCGGCGCTGCCCAGGGGTGCGGCTGCGAGAAGCAGGCAGAGCCGGAGGGAAAGCCCCGGCCCCGCTCTCCCTGCAGCCCCCAGAGCGTCACCTGAGAGGGCAGGGCAGAAGCTGCCCGCGGCTGATGGGTGCCGGCATTCACAGCCAAGAGACGCCCGGCGAAGTGCCCCATCAGCGGCAGCGTTCCTGTGTTCTCCGAAGCTCCAGACCTGCAGATGGTTATCTTGGTCTCGAGTCCCCTCCCTGCACCCCCGCCCTATTTATATGTTGGACAAACCCGTAATTTTAGGCAGAAATTTGGATTGTGAAATAGTTCTGCGTGCTCCACTGCAAAGAGTAACTTCAGGATTTTTTTGGGGTTTGTTTTGTTCCTAACACGAAGTTAGTTCAACTGAAAGCACGTTAAATTGAAGACATCTGGTCCTCCGCTCGTGCGAAGTGTGCTTTGATCTGGTGGGAAGCAATACTTGTGACTCCTTGTTGCTCGGGCTGCAGAATAGTTTATATTTTGCACATTACATGTTTCTTCTATGCAGCACTGTAGCTAAACCAAGTTTTATGGCTAGGAACTGGTGGTCTAGTTTAAAACCATTTAAAGGAATTAAGAATTCTGGTTTTATGTTTGGTTCCAGGCACCTCTTGTATACGTAGCTGCATTTCCCCTAGCTTCTTGAGAGCATTTTTACTGCAGATGAGACAGAAGATCTCCGAGTAGGAAAATGTTTTGTTCCTAGGTGATATGTAACGATGAAATATTTTCCAAACTCTCCTGTTGCAAGGAAGCTGTGCTCTGCAGCGAATTATGAAACTGGACTCAATTATATTAGCTCTACAACTCATTAATGTTGGAAGTCTCGCATCCAGACTTCAGTGGGAGCACTTGCTTTATTCAGATGAATTTGTAACTCATTGCTGACCCATGTGAACTATCTTACTTTTTGTTTAAAGTTAAGCTGGGACGACCTTCTTCTGGATATTTAAATGGCTTGTGCATGTGATATGCTGATACTGTACTGGGGCCAGCGTTGAAGTGCTGTTCGTGTTGCTGACGAGCAGTCCCACATTACTGTATGATTTATATCCATTGTATTCATTTACCTGACACACACTGTGCAGAGAACCGTGCTGTAAACCGCAAACAGTTCACCAATGACTCGTGCATGCAGTTATTCCAAGGGTGCAATTCCACACCTCCTGAAGCACTCAGTAACGGAGGCTCCTATTCACACACTTCAGTGAGGTTGCAATGGAAGGCATGGGATGCAGAATCTGCCCTGTCTTCTCCCCATGTCTGCATATGTACATGTATGTTAAATATTGAAAGTAAAGATTATTTGTGAAGATGCGCGTACAGATTTTTTTTCTTTTTAGTATTGATTCTTGGCACTCGGAAAAAAATTGATGAAATTTCCATTTTTGTGCTTTACCATATGAAACTTGTGCCTGGGTGTCATTTTTGCTCGGGGGAAAAAACGCTGTTTCTTTTGTTAGAACCTTGATGCATTAGCGTCGTAGACATTAAATGACAGAAAAATCCATCACTGAGTTACTTATCTTTTGTAATAGCTGGTCTTTATTGCAGATGGGAGTTATATGACTAACCTGTGAAAAGTTTAAAAACAAACAAAGAAAAAAAGAAACAAAGCCAACTCCACATGTGTTCTAAGCAAAGAGTAGCAGTGTTAAGTGAGTTAAGTGCCTTTGGCATTTATAGTCCCATTTTTATTTTTACCCTTTTCTAAACGGATTGATTTTTTTCACAAAGATTGCTTCTAATGTTACATTCAGCTATTGTCTTATTTGAGTTTCTTATTTAGAAGATAATCTTACTGAAAGATCAGATCTTGGCTTTTTGAGGCCTGGGAGCTTTCAAGTAATCTTGGGAAAGCAGCTTAACAGTTAATAACAATGAGATTTTCTCTGAGTCCTTAACTAAAGATTTTAAAATTCTGGATTCATCAGTTCAAGAAGTAAATGATCTCAAGAATTTGAATTCAAGAGAGGTTACTGAAATTGTCTTAAATGGACAGTGCTGCTTATCCCAAGTTTTTGAAGGTAGCTGGGCTCTTTCTGCAAGATTAGTTTTGGATTTGGGTTTTTTTTACTATTTTTTAGTTTCTTTCTTAGAAACTGCAGCATGCCTAATTTATTTGTTTATAATTTTAGCAAAAAGTTATTAAGTTGGTCCCATGTGAAGACTGAATGCCAATATTACAAAAATCCCTGAAAAGTGGTGTTCAGTCATCAAAAATGCCACTTGACTCCACCGTGTTCCTTCTTTCACCTCCTTGGTAGGTTATTCAGGCTAGGGAAAGCAATTCACTCCTGTAAGGGATTTAGGTCAAACATAGAGATGTGTGAAGTTAGAATGGACATTGTAAACTTAAATATTTGTGAAAGTGAATGAGTTTAGTAAAATACAAAAACAGGGACCTGAAATTGAAAGCAAGGAAATGTGTAATAGAACTGGGAAACTGTTTTTATGAAGACATTCGTGTTCAGGTAGATGTAAACGTGCCACACAGCCTGAATTCTGAAATGGGTGCTTCTTGGTTACAGCCTGCCTCTTAGGGAGGGAGGGCTGCTATTAGTCTGTAATATTCGCTTTTGCTATGAAAAGCACCGAGGTTGTATATTAACGCTTTTTATGGCACTGGTTTAAA
The DNA here is from genome assembly GCA_013400515.1 of Erpornis zantholeuca. NCBI lineage: Eukaryota > Metazoa > Chordata > Aves > Passeriformes > Timaliidae > Erpornis > Erpornis zantholeuca. The sequence continues at coordinate 40,896 of VZTN01026776.1, read as the reverse complement.
AAGTTAGTTTTTCTCGGAGGAGGAATGAGTCTTATTGCAGTGAGAGGGATGGACAGACTGACTAAAAGTGCTTGTAGGAGGCCATTTGTAATGAATCAGGACTAGTGGCAATTACAAAGAGAAGAGAAGGAGAAAAAGTGCTGTACAAAACTTGAAAATTACTTGTCTTAGTCAGTAGTAAAGGTTTTACATAAAGAACATGTCATGGATTAAAAATGCAAAACCTTGCATTCTGAATAGATGTGCCTTAGATTCATCTGCTCATTTTTGGTTGTAGGCACTTTAAAAAGAAGGATCACATTTTTCAGAAAAGAGATGTACAGAAGAAGTTTACCATGCTGAAATTGAAACTTATTTTGGTCATGTTGATGTTTGGTGACTGCAGATAAAAAGAAAGAGTATAGGATAAGTCTTCATAGGTCCTGTCCTAGCTGAAATGAAGCTCCTGGCAATGTCTAGAAAATAAGAAGTTTCTGATGTAATTAACTGTGTTTAAAGAGATTTCTCAGATTATTCAGGATCTCTGTTTGAAAGTCTGTAATAGCTATTCTGTTCACTTTAGCAACAAAGAGCTCCAAGTGTAGTTATATCTCACTTTAGCAAATTCTGGTTTTGTTTGGATTGTTTATTCCACCTGCTTTTCTTTCTCTCCACACATCCATCAAGTCTGTATTCCTGTGTCTTCTAAGGGAAGTAACATCTGCTAGTGAAAATGCAGCTTTATTAGTGGCTGATTCAGTTGTCAGCTCATCTACAAAACTGTTCTGGCTACAGGTCATAGCATGGACTTGGCCTCACTGAACAGTGGAAGCTGTGGGGGAAGATTCTCAAACCAAACTTCCCGCTGTTAAGGGATTTTTGCTGCTGCTATTACAGCTGTTAGGTGAATAGGTGAATGACTTGATTTCTGGTTTACATCTAAGACTATTCATATTTAAAATACTCCAGAAAATTAATGGAAGCATTTTGAAAAATCAGCGTCTGAGTCTGGTGTTGGTTTTTTTTTGTTTTTTTTCAAACTTTTTACAGTTACAAAAATGAAATAAAGTTTGTGTTCCCGTGTAAACCGGGATGTTTTTTAGAATGCTTCAGGTTAAAAAGAGTCAGGGCTTTGGAAGTGGCATAATTAGTCAAAAAAGAAACTGTATGATGGGTATGGGTTGTTTGGTTTTTTTAAAAATTTGTTTTATTTTGCTGTTCTGGTTTCAAAAGATAGTAATGAAATGTCATCTGAAATTAAAAATAAATTCTACAAAGTATTGCAAGGATTTAATAACACTGGGTGAAAAAAATGCTATGGTGTTTATTTGGTCTCATGATTTAGCAGTCAGAATTCATGACAAAAACAAATCACAGCGTCCTGAAACAATAAAAGCGCATATAATGTATGAAAAAATAATATATTTAGTGCTCACAGAAGTTGCTAGATTGACAGCTAGAGAGACCAAATCCCCAGGCAAATCACAAAACATGTTAGGGTAGAGTGAGCAAGCTTCTGAACTCCACCTCACTAATGCCATTTGAGTCTGATCTGGAGACATGTGGGGATGGTTTATTTCTGCTGTGTGCTCACCCACGCCCTGCGAGGGCCAGTGAAAATGTCAAACAGGCGAGTTGCTGGTGGCCAGGTCAGTTTTACACATTCCTGCTGAGACAATCCCTTCAGTTTGCATCGTTGGATTCAGCTGGGGGGGAGATAATAAGTGTAGATGTGATGGAACAAAGTTCATTGATGTCGTGGGGTCAGGATCTGTGAACTGATCCTGTATTTCACGTGTTGCAACTTTATGCTAAAGGAAATGCTTTTTGAGAGGAGTATCTCTAGTGTGTAAAGCTTGTTAGTACCACTGTCAAACACTTATTTCTATGCTATATCACTCAGTCCTGAAGATGTTTCCCCAGGAAATGACATGCAATTATGAACCTTTCAGCTCACAATTATGACTCTTGTGTAAAGAAGTAGTAGTTTTGAAAATTTTCCAAGGAAGAAACTGTTTGTTAATGTGTGAATGCAGCTGAATTATATATGCATTTTCCTTAGGAAAAAATTGAGAATCTTCTCCTTATTTCATTTAATTTCATTTGATTTTGTTAATCACTTCCAATTCTGTTATTTTTGATGTGTAATGTTATGTGGTAAAGGAGGATTTCAAGAGACTGAAACCAATTTGGAATATATGGTCATGTATTTAGGAAGAAAAAAGTATCAATAAATTTTCCTATGTCAGTCCGTTCACCCAAATGTATTCACATACTTCTTTCTGAATTTTGAAATGTCTTCCAGAGTTTTGCCTGCTGTGATCTGCTGCTGATCACTAGGTGTAGCTGCATCTCTAAGTCCATTTTTCTAAGCATAGAAAGAGAATGGGCTGTAAGCTGGGTTTTGTGAGAATGTAGGTGTGTTTGGAGCTGGGGAGGCATAAAAATAGATGATGGACTTCTGTGACCTAAACAATTTTAATCAGTTGGTGGCTTGTTTGTGTCAATTTGATTACAATATAAATGAACTTTTAATTACTTGTAAAAAGACTGATTTCAGTATCGGTGTTAGTATTCAACAGAAAGATGAGTGATTGCTCTAATATAACAAAAATACATAATGAAATGCATGAAACTACAAAAAAATTGTCAGTACTTTCCTAGTGTTTTAAATGCAAGAATTATTGCTGCAGAGATCTGGGAAGTTTAAGGAACAATCAAGATGGTTAAGATACAACCTTAAGTTTTGTGTGAGTACATCTCCTCGGAAGCTATTAAGAACCTTTCAGATCCATTCAAAATAATTGTCTCTGGAGATGATGTTGCCATCAGTGGAATTCTGCTCTCCTTTTGGCAAAAGGAGGGGTTGTGTTGGTACACAGGGTAAGGTGCCACATATGCTTAAAAATGAAGGAAAGACGTTCTTGTGCCCAGATTTCTTAGAGGGATAACAGTAAGAATTAAGGTGCCTCTAAGACATTCCCATGCTCACAATCTGCAGAGCAGAGAATAGGAAAGAAGTGTCTCAGCCAGAAGTGTCTCACTCAAGAGTGACCCTTTGACACATAACAAGCAATGGTAGGAGAAAAAAAAAGTAAAGACCACAGCTGTTCAGACAAAATCAGGGCAATATTAGCAGGAAGGAGTCCTGAAAACAGGTAAGACTTAGTGTGTTTGGGGGGGGAGAAGTTGGGAAGGAAGGTATAACATTAGCTGGAAGAATGGAAGAGATGAATGTTACTAGAAAAGATGTAAAAAAAATAATCTGAGGTCTAAATGGCTACGAAATTACTTGTGGTAAACAGAAGTGAATTTATAATTATTCGCATTTTCTTATTTTTTATTATCTTAGTTTTCAACACATTTTTTTAAAATAATGTCTTAATTACTCAAATATGTCTTCTGACAGCTTTACATAGCAATAGTTGATTATCTTTACACATATGATTAAATGTAATGGTTTTAATGAATCTTTAATTTTTTTTCTATGAAATGATGTAAACTCAACATTTTGCCTATGAATATGTTTGTTTTTCCCCTCCCCACCCTCCATGTGTCATCTGCCCTGATTTAGAACAGTAATTTTTGGTTACAGTGGGGTTTTTTGAGGGGTACATTAGCTTTTTTATTGCTCCCCCCTGTTTTTTTGTCTTTTTAATCTTCTTCACTGTTAAGCTATTATAAATACCTCTTACAGCATTTTTTTGTTAATCACTAGAAATGTGTTTTTGCTCTGGAATAACTAACATCTAATTACCTCTTTCATCACTTCAGCTCTTCATCTTGTAGGAGAATGAAATAGAGCATCACATGCCTGTATGAGAGCAGATTTTTTTTTCCACCACACATATTTTGGGGGGATTTTTTTGTAGCTGCTTGTTTGTCATTTTGTTGTTTGGGTTTTTTTAATGTTTAAGGCACAGATATTTTTGGGAAATTTTCAGAAAGATCCTGCTTTATTATCTTGAATCCTGTCACATCTTTTATCCTGAACTCTAAAATCAAGTATGGTTAAGACTATCTATAAATAACCTAGTGGATAGAATTTTGTCAGTAGCCCTTTGTTTTAATTCTATAGCACATAAATGTAGGCTCATTAGGTGAAAGAACTGTTTATTTGTCCTGATAAGATTCTCACATAAGATTGAGGAGGATCTTATGGCAGTTTCTGTGAACTTTAGGTGGCTAAATAGTGGACCAGTAAGTTTTGCTTGATGGAGTTGCTGTTACAGATAAATTAATAGAGTGGCTATTCACTTTTTTTTCCTGTTGAATACACATTAGACTGAGTAAATAATTTCCACCCATGATATGTGCGTTTACATACTTTATGTATATGCCTGTAATCTGTATTAGTTTGTCTGTGTTTTAAGTTGATGAGTTATTATCCATAAGCAGACCTTTGCATTTTTCACGGTGTACTTGAAGCAGAGGTAGTGGCAGGGGGGTTGTGGTTTTGTTTTTTTTTTCCCATTATGGCCAAATAATTCCTTATTTGGGGGCTGATGCTTAGTTGTTCTGTTACTGCTGATACAGTAGCTTGTTACCAAAAACTGGTCATCTATATGCTAAGTTTTGCTTACAAAGTCCACGTAGTTTCTGAGGGTAGAGTTTCTCATAGTTTCTCACAGAAGGATCTCCAGTTTTGAGAAAAAGAGTGTTACCAGGTTATATCTCAAGGAGAGACAGATGTTTCCTGAAGGGATTTACATTGTCCTCTACTTCCAAAGAAGTTTCTGTTTGTCTCACTTCTGCTATTTTTACCTTCATGGCTTTTTACTGTTTCAATGAACAGTTCAGTGAACAGTTGAAAACAAACATGAAAGGTAATTCCCATCTCAATGAACTGTGTGAGGCACCATAACAGATACGACTGTTCCTCCATAGCTGCTTAGTATTGTTGCTCCTTCTTCTTACGTGATTTGGATATTTGTCTTGTTTGAAGAATTTCGTTGTTGCTTCTTCTTTCTTTCATCCTTCTAGTAAATAAAATTACTGTGAGAAGTCCAGGGTTTGCTGACAATAGCTTGCTCAGAGTATGCGCAAAGGTATGGCAGAAACGTGCAAGAAAATATATTTGTGTCAAGGTGTTCGACACTGTTTGCACACCTGTTAGGACTATATATAGCATATTGTAATTGCTGTGATGTTTCTGTCGGTCACTATAATTCAGGAACAACAGTATAACAGTGTTCTGATGATTATTTTGGAAGCTAATAGTGTTTCTATAGTGTAATACCTCTTTTTTACTTAAGTGTTCTAAAATATGTCATAAAATCTTAACTAAGGAACTACTTTCTCTCNAAACTCCTGTTGTAATAGTCGCTTAGTGATCAGAACTCCCACATAAGTGTGGGAGATCTGGATTTAACTCTGTGCTCTGGTGTTTGACTGTGACATGGGTGAGGATCTTCGTAGCCAGACTAGCTGGAATTTCATCTTTTTTTTTTCTCCGTGGTTGAGAAATCTGCTAAATTTCCATTTACAAAAAATTTTAAAAAATGGAAGGTGACAGCTCCAAAACAAATTTAGAGAAAATCTACGGCAGCCTCTTCTCACCACCCCTAACTTCAGTTTTCCCTGAAAACATGGTTAAATACTGTCACATGTTTAGGAGATAGAGGCAGTTATGGACATTTCCAGGAACCATAGTTCTCAGTGGGGTAGTTCTTATGTTAATGACTGAAAATTGCTTCAGCCTTTTTCCTTTAATGTTACCTTTTCTGCATTCTGCAGAGTAGATGAAGATAATTTTACAAAGCACTGCATTCAACACTGTAATATAAGCACTTTACATAACACATCACTTAAGCTGTTTTTCTTTTTAACTTCTGCAGAGACAGCTTGATACTGAAGTAATTTCTCAGTTATGTAAGATAAATTGTTGTCCCAGTAATAATTTTGAGGCACTGTGCAGCTGATGCCCTCTTTACCGTGTCTGAGAGATGTCATCTTGACTCCGTCGTAGCTCAGGGGAAAACCTTTGCAAGCAACTTTCTAAACAGGAAAGAAACGTTTTGTTGGGAAACCAACTAAAATTAATACCTGTTTAAAACCTGAGAGGGTGAAAATGCAAAATGGAAGCCTGTGTGTTGTCCAACATTAGTACCTGCTGTTTATAGTGACAGCAAAGCACTATGGATTGAAGAAAACATATAAAGTTCATGAGGTGTGTTTTATTTATTTTTACTTCAAGAATTGTTGTTAGAATTGCCTCCATAAATCTAGGCTAGTAAGGGATTTGTGTGAATTAGTGTAGCACTTTCATTTGTGGATTTGGAAAACACTGGGGTTTGTTTTATTTATTTAAGAGTGTTTGAGACAAGCACATACCCTTTAGAGCAAATATGCATTGAAATTGCATAGGGCCCAGGAGCCCAAGACAAGTTGAAATACACTCTTGACAAGTAAAACCCCTGACTTCTGCAGTAGCCGTGCACCACCAGCAGACATGATTTGGGGTTTTAAAATGAGTCTTGCAGAAGGTTCAGAGCTGGATCCTTTTATGTAAAACTGCTCTTTGGAAAGTTTGTCCACTAGAATCTGCTACTTCTTTGCATCCTGAATTTTGGGCAGTTAAATGTTACCCTTGTTACCTAAAAACTTTCCATGGCCACAAAAAGTTGTGAACATAAAAAAACCTTAAAATCTTCTTGAAGTCCTAGCCCAGGATATAGCATAAGGTTATCCATGCAGGGAAATGATGTGGAAATAACTCCTTAAAAATAAATTTCTTCAGTTACTTCTGTTCTGTTTTCAGTTGTAGACAAACATACCCTAGTGCCTGTGGGTTGATTCACTGGCAGATCACTGCTGACTTTGAACTTCAGCATTATTCACCTATACCTTCCTCTGTCATATAGTAGAGTTGGAGCCTTGAAGAACAGATATTAAATCTGACTTTGAGTAGGGATGAAGCGTATGTTCAGACTGAGAATTTCAGGTAAAAACTGTCTGCACTTTATCTAGCTGAATGGCCAGGGTCAACTCAAGGGGAATAAGGGAATGTAAGCAGTGCATGCATTGTCTGCTGCTTCTGAAATTTTTTCCCTGGTTTCTACAGAAATACAGATACAGCCTTTGGAGGTCTAAATTTTTATTTTGGAAGATACCTGTAATGAATTGGTGACGGATGGAAATGGAAAGCAGCAGCTGTGGAGTCATTTTGGCATCAGTCAGAAACTACTTCAGAGGTGTTGGTTACGTGCATTTGGTTGCAGTTTAGGCTGCAATGTGGAAACTTGGATTTTTAAAGTTACTGGTTGCCTGTCAGTTCTGTTGAGTCCCTTGCAAAAAAATTGAGCTAGTTTCTGATGTGTAGCCCAAACCCCAGGACCACAGTAAGAACTCTCTATATTTTTGAATTACGTTAAATATCAAAATGAACGTAAACTTGTGGTTTCATGAATTGGTCCACAGTACATCTCCTTCAGTCAAGTAGTATCTGACATGCTTCTTCACTTCAAATCAGTGCTTATAGTGGGTGGATCACAGCTTTGCAAACAACGGTTTGGGAACCACTTGCTGGCTGTGAGTGAGAAATCTCACGTTTCCAGAGCTCAGTCTGTTGAAGTCTTCACAAACTGCAGAGTGTCACGCTAGATTTGTAGCAGTGAGAAATTAATTCTTGCATGTACGCCAGGATTAGAGGATGTGTATTTCTAGACCTTTGGGAGCAGAACTGCAAAGAAGTGGGATCTGTATGCTTGGAAGTGGCTTTGGGCAATACGTGACGTTCATAAGCAGCCCCATTCCCGTGATTTCAGTGCTTTGACTCTGCCCAGTGGTATAGCAATAAAAGAAAGAATTGGTCAATTATAGTAATCTTCCAGAGCTGTGTACTGTGGAATTTTGTGCAGAGGAAGAGGGAGCGTTTTTAACCTGCTCTCAGTTCTAAAATTGTGCTTTAGTACAATGTGTTCCACAGCAAATATAATACATATTTAACAAAGCCATTAACCACCAGACCACCTTTAAGGATACACTGCTTACCTGCCACCTCTGGAGCTCTCTCCACCTCCTTTCTCTGTTCATGCCAGCTCCTCATCACTATATTCCACAAATAGAATCACAGGATGGTTTGGGTTGGAAGGGGCCATAAGGATCATCTAGTTCCAACCCTCTTGTCATGGCCAGGGACAGCTCCCACTACACCAGGTTCCTCAAACCCTGTCCAACCTGACCTTCAACACTGCCAAGGTTGGGGCATCTGCAGCTTCTCTGAGCAACCTGTTCAATTGCCTCAGCAGCCACACAATAAAGAATTATTTCGTAATATCTAATCTAAATCCGCTCTCAGTTTAAAGCCATTTCCCCTTGTCTTTTTGCTACACTTCCTAATGAAGGGTCCATCTCTGGCATCCTTGTAGGCCCCATTTAGATACTGGAAAGCTGCTATGAAGTCTCTGTGCAACTTTCTCTTCTCTTCTTGAATAATTAGTGCCTTCCTCTGCCATGTCCATCCTATTGCCAGCAGTGACTGATCTGGGGAGGGAGCTGAGCCTGCAGGATGGCAGCTCTGATGTGGATTTCCTGTGTTGCTGTGGGGCACTTTTGGCCTTACAGTTTGGAGAACTGTGTGCATGTTTTCAGAAGGCTGCAGAGCCTCTGGGCGGCTATGCCAGAAGCTTGGGGATACAATTCCTGACTGCCTGAGTGTCATTCATAACAAGTTAGGGGTTTTGCCTTTTTTATTTTTCCTTGAGACAGATGAGACCAAAATGGTTCCGCACGTGTGCTAGCACACACGACAGCAAAGCATGTGCTTATGAGTAAGTACTGTGAGCGAGTGAAGTTTAAGTCTTGCTTTGCACTGAGTGCACTCACAGTGAACACTTGATAGCAACAGCAGGCAGTGCTGGTGGGGAGTGAGATACAGCGGCCAGATCTAGTTTTCAGACCAGATGGACGTTGTTCATAATACTACTTGGGTGTGAATGGTTTCTACTAGAGTGTGAAGTAAACTGATGAAGATTTTTTGTTTGTTTGTTTTTCAAGCTAAAAAGAATTAATAATACTGGTCCTAATTATACAAATGCAAGCTCAGAACCTCAAGATGAATACAGTCAGTTTTGGGCGTACTGTCAAAGTAATTACAAAAAGCTCCCGTTGACACAATAATTGCAAGTAAATCAGATGTTAACACAAGTCAGCATGAACATACCAATATTGGCATTTTGTAGAAATGTAGTTACATGTATAGTTTTCTGGAAATTGGAACAGCACTTTTCAAAAAGAGCAATTGAAATTTTAGTTTCTTGTAATAAGTAGAGTGGCTTTTTACCCTACCTTTGAAAATTCATCTGGAGTATTTTTCTGTGTGAGCAGTATGCTGTTAAGTAGCATGCTAGAGGTATCAGCTCATTTAAAAAATCTTTTGGGCACTGTTTGTGGGAGAAGATGATGAAGAATCTTTTATTACGTATGTCTGCTTCTGTTCTTAATAGATACAGAATAAATGTGGTTTGCAAAGATTTGGAAGGGAGTTACTTCTTTATTCAAGTATTGCAGTTAAATATTGTATAATGTAATATCCATACCTTGGGTTGACCTGGGTTTGTCCATGCTGACGTTTTAATTTTGGCCCTTGTTTCTATGTGCACTTCTAATACATATGCAATGTATTTCACGCTACCAGTACCTATTTTTACCAGTTAAAATTATGCTTTAAAATGAGCTCGGAAGTTGCCACTCTGTACTTACTGTGCAAATTATTATTGTGGTTCCTACCGATGAAAGTTCAGTCTATGAGCAGGCTGCTGGCCATGCTCACATCATCCTGTACAAGGCAATTTATGTTCGCATTAACAGAAGCTGAAGTGGTCTATTAAAGCATTCAAGTCCTCACTCCCATATTGAGAGCAGCAGATTCCTTCTTAATCCTCATACGGCTGATGTCTCTGCTGGAGTGTTAATAGATAGTCTAATTTGTGAGCTAAATTACTAATTGTATTATGAGCCTAAACCTTATTAAGCCTTTTGTATAGAATTAGATCACAGAGCTTTGGGAAGCTGAATGCTGGTTGGGTTCTGTCTCTTCTCTTTAATGACAGGAGCAAGTTTTTACTGGTGTCTTCTCTTCAGCACTGCATAGCTCTGAGACTGCAGCTGATTTCTTTGCTAGCTTCTACAGTATCAACAGAATCATAAGTTTGAAAAGTGGGGTGACTTTTAAGAACAGCTGAAGGTTGTCCAAAGAGGATCTCAGGTATCTGAAAGCAGTAAGATTCCATGTTTAGCTGAGGTAAGGCCACGATTGGAAAAGGATTCCTCTGATCTTGTGTACACACACTGGATGCAGGTCCACTTACGTGGGAATAGTTTAAATCGTTCAAAAACTGTGTAATGGCTGCAGTTGTATCACAGGATAATGGATTTAGTAGAGGTTTATGTCCTGTAATAGTTCAGGTAGATAAACTCCTAAACAAGTCACTCGAGTTAGATTTTTGTTTCTGAAGATGCCCACTACCCACCTAGAGATGGAAAATGCTTGCCTTATCACACAGCTATGCAGTTGATTTTTTGAGCACTCCTCATCTGTTTCTGTTCAAATCTATCTGTTTTCAGAGTTGGTTTGTGCTCCTCACTCTGACTTTGCTCTGGAGTCAGCCTCCTAATGCAGTGCAGTTGAGGATGGAGCCAATTGCCTCCAGCAATGAAATGGTAATAAACAAACAATGTGGGACTTAGTCGATTTTGACATCACAAGATACATTTTTATGTCGGTGGGGAGGATGACTGTGAACTCTTGGTACCTTTGATAGGAATATTGCATTCAGGGCAATTAATTTTCTTTAAGAGAAAGTATCTACAACTACTCCATACATTTTCCTGTGCACACACAAGACAGAGTTGCAATGGTATGGAGTTTTACTCTCTGTACTTTAAGCACAACAGAACTCTAAGCTGTTGTAAGAAACTGGTCTGTTTCACACCTGAAATTCTCAGAGCTCTGTATGTACTTAATGGCTTTGGTTTTTGTTGTTGTAAATTAATGCCATTTGATATGCATGGGTAATAAATGAAATTAATAGGCCGTACATCTTGTATCACATCTTCTTATATTTTTAAAGAGCTTTTTCTGTTTCTGTTCTTGCATTACATTTATTGTTTCTGCATCACATTTAGTAATACACTTTTTAGAGTATAGTAATAAAAAAATCAGCATCCGTCCTAAGAGAGAGAAAATCAGAGGCTTCAGCATTGGTCTGTTCCGTGTACATTAGTTCTCTCAAATTACATACTGTGTATTTATTATGGTATGGTGAGTAGAGCAGCCAAAAGTCATTGCCAAAATCTAATTGTCTTCAGGTGTGTTCTGTAGAAGTCTGAATTTGTTAGGAGTTTCTGTGTAGCTCCCAAATTTATTTGGTTTTTGAAGTATTTTGGTAGGTGAGCAGTTTTTGAGGGATCTTTTATATGTTCAAAAAAAATCTAGTATTCACCTAATCAAATACAGCATGTCTGGAGATGAAAACTCAAGGGCTCTACATTCTAAATTTCTCCTGAAGAGGGGTAATCATGCTGAAACTCACAATTGACCTTGTCTACCTTTGGGTAGCAAATTCAACTCGCACTGGTTTAGATTTACAGATGAAATAACTTTGGAATCTAGGAATGAGAGAACTTCAGAGGTTTTTGCATGCTTAGTCAGAGGCATGGCTAGGAATGCAATGACTGTTCCAAATCAGGCTGCTGCTTCTGTAGAGAGAATAATGCAGGTCATTGAGGCACACACTTCATTAAAAAAGGCTGAACTAATGTTATAAACCCTAAAGGCCTCACCTGATGTCCTGGGAGGGACTGAAGTGATAATGCTGTGCATGTATTCAGAAAAGCAAGTGAATTCCTCCATCTCTAGACCCTGTGCTTAAAAAGTACTCTATGGAGAGTGCCTTCCTACTATGATTTTAGTGAGTTAAGTAGTTTTAGTGACTTTTGTAGTCTGGCCCTGATTGATTTATTTGTGGGGTATGTTTGATTTTTGTTTTCTTCCTTAGGAAATGAGTGGTACTGAACATAGTGGCATTCTTGCGGTGGTTTTCTTCCTGCTCTTTTCCTACAAAAGGCCAGGAGTTTGTTGACATAAATATCAAAGTTGTAATGTATGCAATTTTGTTTGATCTAGTTTGCTACCTTTTTTTTTTTTCCTCTTCAGTAAGGATTCTAAAGCACCTTTAATAAGTTATTTTGAGAATGAGCTGCTGTACAGCTGTGGCTGGGAGCTGCACTACAGCCATCCTTCCAAACAGCATCCAGCCCTGCATAAGCAGAGAGAAACCATTTCACTCATACTTTCACACTTACTATGTAGGAGACATGCTAGAAGCAAAAGCTTAATCTTAGAACTTGACTTTTAAAAAATACAAATAAAAAGAATCAGACATTCTTCACTAGTTTGGTGGGGTTGTTTTTTTCTTTCTTTTTTTTTTTTTTTCCCTTGTAAATAAACTTTTGTGATTATGAGAGAGGGGATGGGAGGATGGTTGTGAGGTAACTACCTGCTTTACAGTGCTAATTATGGTATATATTACATATTAATAGGAAATTCTCTCTTGCCACAGGCAGAATCTCCCAGTGGGAGGTACAGGAGGACGCTATCTCAGAAGCAGGGAGAGATGGTGAAACCTGGCTCTGCTCTTGTGTGTGGTGGCAGCACGGGAGTTCACATTGTTCACTGAAGCTGGGGGGGCTGCTCTGGCAAACCCTGGAGCCCTGCATCCTTGCCGTGGAAGGAGCTAGTGGTGTACTGGCTCAGAGGGAACTGAGCTCCGAGTGAGGGAATTTGTTCCAGAAGTTTTCCAGGGATTACTACCACTGTCACTGCGTGAAATGTAGGGACAGTTTGTGCATGGACATGAAGCTTTATAAAAGCATGGCAAACTAAGAGCTTTTCAAGGTACATTTAGTTGCAGTGCTTTTCTGCTTAGATTGCTTATGGTCTCCTATATTGCATTTATGCCATGGGAGTTTGAGAGCTGTGGCCTTGATGTTTATTCCTAAAGGAGGTAACACTTGTATATTAAAAAAAAAGGGAAGAAAAAAGCATAACTGTGTGGTTGTTATGTTAAATGAATTTTAAAGCCGGTGAGAAGAGGCATTCAGAGATGAGAATGCTAGGGGGGAGAAATGAAAGCACATTGAAGCTGTTTCCCCTGGAGGGCTTTAGGCAGGATTGAGAAGAAGTGGTGCATACTGAAGCCTTGTTTATAGTCTTTCACTTACTGTTAATAAAACAGGGATGTTCTAAAAGGTTTCCATAATTAAAATGCAGTCCTTGAGTACAGTGCATTTTCAGAGGGGTCTAAAGCCCTGCTGCCTCTCAGACTGCTTAAATCACTATTTATAAAAATGCTGCAGTGGACTTAGTGTTTTGAACCTGTTTTCGATCAGAATGATGTTAGAAATGTTGGTATTGAATAAATGAAAATAGAATTTATGGGGAAGCTGATAGGCGTACAAATTGACTGGTTAGTAACTAATTACCAGTAAAGAGATTGTTTTTGCCTTCTCTCTTTTTTTTCATAATTGGCTGAATATTAATAAATTAGGTTTATTTCTGGAAAACAGCACATTTTAATGGTCTGGCAGAACTTAATAAGAAAAAAGCTAAAGAATTAGCATAATAAATAATTATTGCTTCCAGGGTTTTTATTGTTAAGATAATAAAATGTTAAAAAGCAAACCACTTGAGTAGAAAGTAATTGCAGTGACAAGCACCACACAGCTAGCATTCACAATAAAGTAAACCTTCTCTCAATGTCAACCTGATTTGCTATCCACATAAATGCTTCCTCACATTATGGAAATGTGCTTTTTCTATCAACAGAAAAGAATAAAACTCCTGGCATCTAATTAATCTTGTCTGACATTTGATTTCATACTCAGGTTAAAACATGAGGCAGGTGGGTCTATCTTTGCCCCCCCCCATGTGCATGACCACAGGCAAATCTCTCCATTAATGTCAAGCTACATCTATGTGTCTGTGCCTCTGCCACATGTCAGTCATTAATGCATTAGCATCGCTTGGATTTGGCTCACTTGCACCAGTTTTCTTGTCTGGAGGGCTTGGTACATGGGGAACTGCAAGGCTTCAGCTCTGCATCACAAGCACTTCACCTTGACATTCCCTGTAAAGGAGGAGGGATTCTGCTGTATAGGAGAAGGATTAGAAGTGGTAATTTGTAGCATTGGGAATTTCTGAGTTTGTGTGATCAAGGAGAAGAAAGAAGCAAAACTGATTGGGCTTTGACATTTTTATTGATTAAGAGTGCTCTCGTTAAAGACTCAGAACTTCTAATAATGGCTAAATGTATTACCTGCAGTAGTTTAGACTTGTTGATGGCAGGATTGTTTCTCCAAAGTGCACCAAAAAACTCAACAAAACTAGTTAGGTGCATTATGGGTATTTTATTTTCTGAAGTTCCAGTTAATGGTTTCTGCCAGAGGCAGTGTGCAGCACTTGAAAATGTGGTGGGTTTGACCTTGTATGCTAAAACCTGGGTAACTGTTGTATTTTTGCATACTTAGGCAGTGCAAGCATTTAAAAGCAAAGATAAGAACTTAGGTTCAAGTAGGAAAATCTGTCCTTAGAAATATTAAACCATTTTATAATTAAAGTAACATTAGTAAACTGAGATATACCTTCATTTTAGTTTAAGTATTAAAATATTTTCCTGTAGTGTTTGCAAAATCTCATGGTATTGGGAAATAAATACTTGCTTTTGAACTCAGAAGGTATTAGGGAGAATCAGTTTTGTTTTGCTGCCTGAATGCAAAAAATAAAAATACCACTGGTGAAAAATGTTTGCTTCTGGTTTATTGTATTTTCTAAAAGTGAAATTCTAAGCTTCTATTTCTATTGCCTGTCTCCTTCATAGTAATTGTGTAAGTGTTAATGAAATGGTTTCTGTCTATATCTGCAGGGCTGGATGCTGTTTGGAAGGATGGCTGTAGTGCAGCTCCCAGCCATGGCTATATAGCAGCCCATTCCATAAATCACTTATTAAAGGTGCTTTAGAATCTTTACCAAAAAAAAAAGACAAAAAAAAAAAAGCGTGCTAGGTCAAACAAAAATGCATACATTACATTTTTGATGTTTATGCCAAATTGGTTTATGTGAATAGTGCGCTACCAGAAGTTAATAGGCAAAAGCTGTAAACGAGCCATATTCTCATTATGATGAGTACTGCAGTGAGTAGATAGCTACTTCATATGTCACCTGCTTCTGAGCAGTGACAGGTAGAATCTGGCACTAGAGGAATTAGCATTTAGACCTAAAAAGAGATTTACTCATGACTGGCTTTTGGAGACAGTGGCTTTCAGTCTTTGTTATGTTTTGACTGTCTTTTGTAATCTTAAAAGGCAGCCTGACCAGATGGAGGTAAAATATGGAGCCAGAAGATGCCAGTCTCTGCCAAATGAGGCTCCACTGTGAGGTTCTTGCTGTCAGGTTTTCCCTGGCTATTTCTTGACAGACTTTGCCTTCAAGAAGCAGATCTAGAAACGAAGAGGAGGAGCAGTAACACAGCTTTGGTTCACACTTACTAGTTTTCTCCACCTTGAAGAATGAGTATTGCTGGTCTAACAGCTTTTCAGAAACTGTGAAATGTAGGTGTGGGGTTGGAGAAATGCTGTCCCACTCAGTACCCCATGTCGGCAGAAGCAGCAGAATTTTTTGAGATCACTTGTAATGCTTTGCATTTATGTGCTGCAGTGTATCTTCAGTTGCTTTTTGGAGGGTTTAGAGTCGAACAACAATTAAAGTAGGAAGAGTCCTCTGAGGGTTTTCCAGCCCCTTGTCTGCTTAGCACTGAGAGTTAATTTCAAAGCTAGGTGGTGTTGCTCGGGTTTTCCAGTTGAATTCTGAGTTCTTTAAGAATGGAGAGAGGTTCTGCAGCCTCTTTGCATTGTAAAATATGATCTCTATAAATTTTTCAGTAAGTTAGAGTAATATTTTTGTTCAAGAAGAAATATTCCAATGCATATTAAAATATAAAAGGTAAAAGTTAAAGGATTTTTCTTTGAGATTTCTGAATGCACTGTGTTTGACATGCATCCATTAGGAATGTCTTTCTTTATACCTTTCCACAGTGTTAAAAAATACAGTGTTAAAAAACCACAGTGTTAAGGGTGTCAGTAAGATAAACTTCTGTTGCTTTCTGTCCTAGTTTTGTTGAGAATGGGTCTCGTTGTACTAGTGACTGCTTCTGATTGTCTTATTTTTTCAAATAATAAAATGATGACCTATATCAAGTAAGAGAGTTGCTTCAGAAAATATTTTAATTTCATTTTCAGATTCATGTAGCTTAAAGGCCTAGACTTAACTACTTTCATAACAGAAATTTTCATTGTATGGTACCAGTGTTCTTTTTTAATAACAGAAAATACTAGAGCTCTCCCTGACAAAGGTGCTTTTTTTAGTTAAAAAGCTCAGCAGAAAGAAAATACAGGACAATACTAAACAGAAAACAAATTGCAGAACCAATAAAATGAGTAAAATATATTTAAAAATACCCTAGTGGAGGGAAATTCATAGTTGAGGATAAGAATTACAGATTTGTAACTGAGATTTGTCCCAGATAACACTGGCAGGGATAAAAAGGTCATTACTCTGTAACTGCGAGACTGTGGGGAGTTTTAAAGCAGTGGAAGGAAGAATGAGAGATGCCTCTAGAGGAGTTTGTGGAAAGGAGCAACAAGCACAAACATGCTGTCCTGCTGCAGAAGAACTAGAGTTTGTTATACCATGTCTGAAGATTTTTCCTGATACTTTTTCTGTTTTCTCATTCATTTAAATATTATTGGCTGCCATTTCAGCAGAGTTCCATAAATTCCGAGAGCTATAGAAGCCTGACCCTTTCTCTTTGTTTGGAGAACAAATAAAAAAAGACACAGAGAAATGGGCCTGGCTAGACATGCTCAGATCCCCTTAGATCCCAGGCACGCTGCTATTCACAGGGGTATTGGTTCATTTGAGACAAATGTAACTTAAGTCTCCATTGCTGTTCTCTTTCCTTATTTATCCTTTTGGCAATAAATTTTGTTCTTTCCAGAAATGTGCTAAGTAATTAGATAACACCTGATGGTCATTTCCAGGGGATTAAAGTTCATGTATTCAGAGAATTCTGGAGTTTATAATCACAGTAAAAACATCTTGCTGGTAATCACTGAACAGTGATAAGGTTATAGGTTATTCTGTGTTTAAATAAATTACCATGTCAGACTTCTAATTAGGAGTTGGTGTATTATAGCTGAGTTTTCACAAATTACTAAAATAAATGTCTGTCTTCTTTCTGTTTTTTCTTTTGTGTTTTGGGAATCTCCACAGACTCTGTAGAATCAACACCATAAAGTCAAGATTCCAGATGCAATTCTTGCACTGTTTAAAATGTTTTGGGATTTTTTTTTTAAGTTCTTTAAAATATTGCAAAGGTGTTCTTTTTATTTAGTTACTGCTGGTTTAGGCAACAGCACGCTGATTTCGTCTTATGAGGAGATAAAATGCAAAAGGCTTAAATAGAATACTCTGCACATAGTCAGGTAGCTGCTCTTACTTGTGTCCCCGTGTCCATGCATGTGGACACGTAAATGCCAATTTCAAGAACTGTCAGTTCAAAATGAGGAAAATAAGGGGTTAAAAAAACACCATCAGTTTACACTTGCATATCAACAGAATTGTAAATATTGGAGTTGGTGTACATAAAAGATATCCGTGAACATTTCTCTAGAGCTAACATTTGACTTGGGCCAGCAGGAAAATTAAAAAAACAAAACATAATAAACCTCCTAAATTTAGAGTCTCTTTTTCCATTCACAGTCTCATTATTTGAGACTCTCAGGACTCAACACACTACTTTATCTAGCCTTTTTTTCCTGCATTAATATCCCATCCTTCTTGCTCTGGTAGTAATTGTGGCTCCTTGATGGAGTATTGCTTGCTGGGAGGGGAGGGCATTTTGAACAAAAGCTGCTATGACTTGGAGCTTCAAATTCTGTCTAACTCTACAGTGGCTTTTTTAAACCACATACTGTTACTTGTTGTAGGACTGAAATTTATTCTTGCATGAATGATGGACTGCATTTCCATTTTACTGTTCCTTTGGTTTCTTGTCAGTAGCTGATGACCAGAATGCCTTCACAGAAAAGTTGATGCAGTGATTTGTGTGTGTGGTGATGGCCTTGGGTTTTTGGTATTTGTGGGAGAAGAGAGCTTTAGGCTGGGAGAAGCTTGGCTGCCAATGAAGGCTTTACGAACAGAGATGCATGAGTCTCCAAGCAGTGTCAACAGCAGTTCCACCTATTTTTGGTTATAGTTATATTGTATTCGAATATTTTAATTTGATAAAATGCTGTTGGTACATCTGGGGTATTTGAAACATGGAGAAGAGAGAGGGAGCATATAAACAGAACTGGGAAAAGAAAAGGAATAGAAAACACAGGGTGGAAAACCCCGTAAAGCAGAAGAGAAAGAAAAAGCAAGTGTGTGAGGAATGTGGAACATAAAGAAGTATTTATCTCATTTGTTATGTGTAGGAAAGGGAAAAAGTAAATTAAATGACAGGCAGCAACAAACTAAAAGTTTTCTGTTTTTTAATGAGAACTAGTTATAGTGTGTTGCAGCCAAACAGATTACATGCTGCTGAAGAGTGCTTTTTTTTGTGCACCTGATTACACATACATTTAGGTAGATTCAGTTCTGTAATCTAAGTCAGCTTAATTTTTCAAGTTCTAGTATACATATTGGCCATAAGTAGGTGTGTTGTTTCTTTCTCTGCAATGACAGTTTGCCCTTAAAAAATACTTAAAATTAGGAAACTTTATTTATTTTAAAAAATTTTCCACACTTTTCTCAGTCTTGGCAACCCACTATGTTTTTAATTGAGCATGAAATGAAAATAGATTTGTTTACTCACTTAGTTGGTGTTATCTGACCTGTCAATACTGACAAAACTGCATTGGGGCGAAGTTTGAGGCTAATGTGTTCCTCTTTTTTTGTTACTGGCATCCTTCAGAAGCCATAGCGTTTATAATTTAAAACTAAAGCAAACAAACCCCAAATGAAAAAAACAGGCCCCACATGGTAAGTTTAAAAATAATATAACCATGATGCTCAATTCTTTTCCCAAGCTGGCTGATCACACAAAGCAAATAACTGATTTTTCAAAATAGTCCAGTATATCTGTATATGGAATTATGTGGGTTGTCCTTGTCATTACAGAAGTCATGAGATAAATATATATATAGAGGGATACACATATGTAGACACACATGAATTACATACTATTGAACTGAAGCTAATATGTTCTTATACCTATTTTAATGAATTCGAGCATGTATGTACATTACTAAAATAAGCTTGAGTTTTCTGCAGCTATGAAGATCTGTATATATATTATGTGTTTGAGTTCTTCAGGCAAATGTGGGAAAACGCTTCAGTCTTGTATACTTTCACTTCATAAGTGAAAAATGTTTCTGTGGTGTATATAAGTTCTGTGATTGAAACATGATTTTGGTTCTTATCCAGATGATTGTACAATATAATTTACTTATTTGGTGTTTCTTGGGGTTCATTTTTATTTCTGTAGGGAAAATAGGAGATTGGATAAGTGCTTTTGTGTTAGTGTAGCGTATTGCCTCTTATGGGTGCATTTATATGGAATGAATTATTCAAAATTCTGCCTTTTGCAGAAAATGTCCTATATATTATGACTAAATTATCTTTTGACTTTAAATATTTATTAAGTATGCAGTGGAATTCCAGTGGTTAATTGGTTTTGGTGCATATGTGTAGCATAATGTAGTTTAAGGCTAGGTGGAACCATTAGATCATGATCTCCTCTGATCTCTGGGGCACAGATCAAGAATTATTGCTGAATGAAGAACAAGTAACACTGCACCTATGAGCATCAGGAGAGGAGTGCTCAGGAGTTACAGTGTGTGAAATCACATGGCACTAATGCCCTTTTGAATAGACACAGTGTGGCTAACTATTTGAAAAACAAAGCATTATCTTGCTTTTAGGATTTGTGTGAATAAATTTCCGTGATCTGGGTTAAGGTGTGAATGTACTCTGTACTGGCAGTTCTGTACCAGCTGTGCAGAGGGGATTCTTGAAATGCTGTGCGTGCGAAATAGCACCGTGAGCCACCAGTGCTGGCAAAGCAGAGCACGCAGCCCAGCTGGAAGGTGTTCCAACTGCACTAGGAAAAGTATCCACGCAGTCTTCATGGTGCCTTATGCTGTGAATTCCTTCTATTGGGATTTTTTCTGTGTGTGTGTATCTGATGTCATATTTTAAATGGAATTCAATTCATTATGCCATGTGTTTATTACACTCCATTTCACTTTTACTGTCTACTGCAGGAGACTCCAGAAAATCTTTTGAGCTGGTCAAAAGATGATGATTATTTTAAAAGATTTCCCCTTCCTCCCCAGCATCTGTTACTGGGTGGCTTGCAGTAGCTGTTCCTGATGCTGGCATCTTACAAACTTGAAGAAACAACAATAAAAACCCAAGAGAGAGTGTAGAAGACGTACACACAGAGACAAGAATTTGTTGATGTTGCTGCGAATTACATTGCCACAGCTGTTCCAAGTTAGATGAGCATGCATAAATGTGACAGCTATTGTGACTGTTTAATTTTTTCCTACTTTTTTAATGTTTAACCTTCAGTGGTTCTTTTCCCTTCTTTGTGGTGTTACACAGTCCAGTTCTTGTCTCCTAAATTCGAGCGCTGCTGCTTAGGGCTGCAATAGGCAGTCTTACACTGATAGATTCTCACTTTGCACCGAGACATTTCTGAAGGTTCAATTAGTGAGTAAAACAGAAGCTAAGCAGTGTTCTTTCTTTACATTTTCAGAAGATCTCAAAGCAAGGATATTAACCATACCACATCATCTACCTCCCTTTGAAGCTTGTGACTAAATTGTAAATAGAGCCCAGACTTTTTGCCCCTATGCTATTTGTAGCATAAAACACAATCACAGAATATGCTGAGTTGGAAGGGGTCCACAAAGATCTTTGGGTCCAATCCTGATTGTTATGAGTGCGTATATTTTTAATAGAGTCAGTAACATTCACCCCTCCTTTTTATTTTGAGTTCTCAGACTCTTTGAAAATTTGTGTTAATTAGATCTCCCATTATTTCATCTCATGCAGTTGCTGCTTCTTGGGCGTAGTGCTTGTTGTATGCTTCATTACTGGTAAAGGAAGCTTGCATATTCTAAGATTGGAATATTTCTTTATTCTTTGCCTTTTAAAGTTATGCTGGATGAAGTAGGAAAACCAGATGCTCTCTCAGGGTGATGTGGGTGAAATAGAGTCCCTTTAGGGATTACTGTAAATACGGGTTCTAACGTAACAGCTTTTAATTATATTTATATGTAGCTAATATTTGCAACTAAACTGCTGCTTCCTGAGCATTTCATAAATGTTGACAATAATCTAAGAAGAGAAGGACGATGTCTTGGTGCTTTTCCAGTTTCCAGGTGCTGTAGTCCTATAGTTTAGTCAAAATTCTGTGTGCATGTGCAAAATGTTTGACTTAATAATAAGACCTTGGATTAAGCAAAACTTTGTTGCTACTTGTCAATATATTTATTCTGAGCTCTTAATTCATTCTAATAATAAGATTATCAAAGTTAATTTGCAAATACTTCCATGTTTTAATAAATATATTAACAAATGTTCTTATTTAAAGCTAGAGATACTTAAGTTTTTTAGAATATTGTTTCAACAGTACATATACAAATATATGTATTAGGTAAAAAGTACAATTATGCCACATGATTTATATTAAAAAATATTTAGCATATTAGTGTGCAGAGCTGAAAAGACATACTTATTCCCTCCACACTCATCATCTAGACCTATCTTTCATCAGATCCCAGAGCGCATTACAAAGGAAGATAAGTTTCCTCATTTTATGGAGGAAATGTTGATCATCTGCCTTACTGATTAATGCAGCACTTTTTTTTTCTTTTTTTTTTTTTAACATGTCATAACAACTATAAATGCCTCAAAAGCTCTTGAAGGCTGTCAGTCATGGTGAAACACAATTTTATTGTCTTCTGCAAGCATTCTGCTAAAATGCCTCCTAATGTGATTGGATGTGGCCCTTCTATAGTATTTTTTATTCTCCCTAACCAATGCAGAGATGGACTAAAGGAAAGAGAAATTCAGGTATTTGAGCTGGGTAAATGTCCATGATGTAACACTTGGTTTCTAATGTAGCATTTTACATAAATGAATTTAAGGCAACATAAATATGAATATGCACACACTTCTATCTCTCTCAAAAATTAAATGCAGGGATTTGCAATAGTTTTATCTTTTTCACTTGTGTCTGTTCATCAAGCATATTCCATTTAGGGGGAGCTTATGCAATGTAAACTTCCTGAAAGCAAATTCTATTTGAAATTTGTAGAAGTTTTAAAAACCTACTCAAATACTACACTGTATAGATTAGAATGCTTATCTGCTATGTGTAGATTGGACTGATCTGGAGAGATAGCAGAAAAAATAAGCTAATTTTTTTGTATTAATTAAACAAGACTTAGTTATGAAGCTTCTTGTGCAAATAATCTTCTTTTTAAGTATATTTTTACCAGTCTCATTTAAACTATCATGTTCTAATATCACTGTCTTGTAATGCAACGACTGTGACTTACTAATTTGCCACTAATTTTTTCTTAACATAATGACAGGAAATTCTAAAAAAATCAGTTAAGCTGATACTAATTTGCTATGGCTTTAGTATTCTGTGTTGGAGTATAGAACGTTTTGCTCCCTTTCTGATACACAATTTACTGAGAGTTTGTTTTCTATTTTTAAAAAACTGTATGCGGACAAACCCAGACACTTACTTGGAAATAAGTTCTGGAAAAGTTTGTGAAACTTCTCACAGCTGGTCTTAATTACAATTGGGTAATATGTGGAGACTTCTGTGCTAGACTTGTGAAGTGTTTTTGCAAAGTTTTATTCCTGATCTGCTTCAGAATCAAATCTCTTTGTTATTTTTACTCTTCGTCTGTTTCAGCGAGGAAAAAGCAGTAACAAACCTCTACCTTCTCTGTTAATTTATTTTTCTATGGGAAAGTCTTGTAAATTCTTGCTTTTGGGAGTACTTCCATTGAGTTAAAGTGGGACAGAGATAGGAGTTTCCTGAAACTACCCGAAGTTGGGAATACCTGCAATGCAGTTAACCTAGATGAAGCATGGTGGTTTGCAGTGAAATTGGTTATGAAACAGTTTTGATGCAACTGATTTGGAGTTTGTGTTTTTCTTTCCTGAGCACTGGGCACATAGCCCGTGAGTTGCTGCTGCACTTTCCCAAGACAATTGTCATAAACGTTCCGAAAGTTAGAAAATTCACGGCCTCTTCAGTGTATGGAGTTTTACTTTATTTTATGTGAAGTTTTCATAACAAATGAAGATTTCTGTTTTTTTTTTCTTTAGCTGCAGCAGCCTTAATGGAGAAGCAGCTTAATTATTGATAATTTACAAGGGTGGTACACTGGCTAGATTTCACCCATGTAAGTCTGCTGCTGCCTTAGCAACAGCTACAGTGTATCATTTAGTGCTTAGGCTGTTTGTGGACTGTACGATATTATAATTACAGAAAGAAACGTACAGATGTAGGGGCTTGAATATAGATGAGTTGTGTCTTGTTGAATTTTTTAGGAGGGATACACGTGATAGATGTATGCATGTGCATCTGGCTCCTGAGTTTCTTGTCCCCCAGTGCTGTCTGTAGGATAAATGAGCAGTGGATGATTGTTTAGGGTTATGGTACTATGACACAGAAGGAGGGAGCACGGGAGCAGATAAAAAGCAAGAAAGCTGTTACTGTTAATTATCAGTAGGAGGACAGTACTTCAGAACCAAAGGGGCATCATGGCCAATGCTGTGTTAGCAGAGCAGTAGATGCATTTGGCCCAGGAGAAGCCCATAAGCTAATATGGGACAAGGTTGACAGTGGGGAGAAAAATCACTGATCACAGCAGCACTACTAGAACAATTCCTGAAAAAAGTACAACCATCTAGATAAGATTCTAATTAGCTTTATCTCCTATTTATAATGTAGCAGACATCTCTGTCTGGCAGTAACTTTCATGAAATTTCACGTATGTCAAGAAGTATGATATTAAGCGACTGGTTGTTTATATTTGTTTACAAAGACATGCTTTGCTTTCATGATCTGTACTTGGCTGCTGTGTGTGAAATCTTCCATTATACTGTGCAGTGTTTTTAATGATGCAAAATACTTATGATACAGTATGTAACAAGCACACAAAACCTTGCCAGTCTACATGAGGAAGATCACTGAAGCTTACTCACTCTCCGTCATTACCTTTCTTTTCCATCTCCATTTGAATGAAGTAGTTTGCTGTTACCATTTATTATATTTATTGTGCACTTACTTTATCACTCTTTTCTGTAAAAATAGAGGCTTGCTGACAGGCAAGCTCTTCCGCAGAGCAGCATTTCTGGGGAAGAGTAACCAGAGACTTGAAAATATACTGAATGTATGGAAGAAGTCTCAAAATATTTACTTAAATGTCAATTCACCTTAGTCCTCACCTGAGCTTCTTTATGGGGGTAAAATGACATATTATTAGTTATATTTTGTTCCCTTCAAAAGATATGAAATGTCATTGTAGAGGGAAGCATGGGTTAGAACAGAGCCATGATCTAGAAGGGAAAAAGAATGATGTTTTTCATGCCACGTTGTTCTTAGTTGTTTCTAAAGAGTAAAAGAAAGGCAGCAACTATTAAGATACTCCTTTTAATCTGCTGCTTCAGCCATAATGCGTTCAGCAGTGCTTTAGGACTGTGTTAAGCACAACCAAGACATCTGTAGAGACTTGACATGGCAGAAAAGCATACAAGTAATATAAAGGCTGTACTGTGCCCATTTGAGCAGTACAGAGCAGAAAAGGGAATTTATTATTTAAATGTTTATGAAAAGAACAAGAAGTTTTAATGTGTGAATGTGCAGAAAGAAGAAGAAAGCCTAATTGAATGGTGGGGAAAGCTGCAGCTTTCAAAGCTAGTGGTGAGTTTTTCTTGCTGCTTAAATTAGGCTAGGAAGAAGGCTTTCTTTTCCATTAAATAGCATAATTAGCCTTACAGTAACTGTCTGAGTGTCTTAAAGTCTCCTGTTTGTTTTCATGACCTCCTTGTTTACTTGCTGGAAGTATTATTAAAGCTAGTAAGGGGCTTTGCTCACTAAGGTGTATGTGGGAAACCCACTATAAAGTGGGGTATGATAAGTGATGCCTGGTATGAGAAATAATTTGGGAATTTTGTTTTTGACTTTTAGTGTCAGCATTGAAGTTTAAGGTTCTGATTTTTGGTTTAGCTTTTTCAGTGATTAGTAGTCCCATGTTAATTAGATGTATGATTCACCCTCTTTTTGCTTTGTTGTAAAAGTCCTCTGACAGGGCACAAGTGTTGCTAACTGTGTAGATTATTTTGGACATATCTGTTGTACTGTATGTAAATGGTACATCTGCTGTACTGTATACTAAGTCTAAATCCATGAAATTTAATGAGAGATCTGGATTTAGCCTTTGGTTTTTAATGCCTGATGAATCGTCCACAGCCTTTCTTTTAAATTGTGAATTTCTTTTGTCTGTTTAAATATACTCCTCAATTAGCCCTCGTTTTGTCTCCAAACAAGAATGCAGTCTGAATAAACTTTGTGAAAGATTGTCTGCTTTTTGGGGATCCTTTTTTACCCCAAAGTTAAAAAGAAATGTTAATTGGGTTAATACACTTACTCCTCATGGAGCATGTATGTTTATTTTCGTTCAGTCATTATTCTCTGTATGTAATAGTTCATCTTTTTTCATAAAGGAGAAGGATTAGACAGTGACTGTGTGGGTGAGAACACTGTACATCACTAAGTAACAAAGTGTTGGTCTCTTTGAAAAATTTTGAAGTTCTTTGATTCCTGAATTAAACCTAACCAAAGGCTTGAAATTTTCATTTTAAAGCATTCCAGAGTGTATCTAAGAAGCTTTCCTCGATAGTCTAGTGTTTGATTAACATACATATTACTAACCCAAAAGAAAGCTTATGTAAATCTGTGTATGTTCTAAAACTAGAGTAGTTGTACTCTGTAACAGATCAATTTTGTTTCTTTTAATTGAAAAGAAAAGTAATTATTGGCAGACTGGTTGGACTACCCACTATTCTGGTTTACCTGAAAATCCTAACTTGAAAAAGAATTCTCAAACTCCTTGCGTTATTAAAGTTACCTCTGCAAAATCTCTAGTGTGCGTTATAGAAAATAGAGTTGTTTGCTAACCAACTCTACAGGCCTTATTAAGCTTTTTCCATTCTGTAAAGGCAGTAGCTCTGAAATACAGAAGAGATTGCATTAAATCCTTGGCTGGCAATTTTGTGTGGGATTGAGTATTGAAATGCAGCAAAGCAAATAATGAAGGCATATGTTTACCTATAATTCTTTTTACCTTGGGAGAAGGATTAAATAGGAACAGTTTGGTTGTTGTCAAATTCTTAACAGTTGCTTTCAAGCATGAAACAGTCCCCGGGCTCTCCGAGGATTTACTTAGCAGTTTGAATAGAGAGGTCTTTACTGCTAATGGAACTGAGATGGCAGGCTTAAGCAATGGGGTGCTTTATAGCCTCTTTAGCCACTTGAGAAGATGTAACATCAAATAGCTGAAATTGTCTTGGTCTCCATTGGTGTTTGGGAAGTCGCACAAAGATTGATGAATAAATAATTCAGAGTTGTATGAACGTCTTGATGCCAGAGCGCTGCAAATATCTAAAAGCTTGAGTCACAGAAGGTTTAGTACCAGGAGACATTCTGTAGTTTTTGTGTGAGCTTTGCCCCAGGGAACATTTACTGAAGTTTCAAAAA
>VZTN01026776.1:1652-13961 GCA_013400515.1 Erpornis zantholeuca | reverse complement strand
AAGTAACAAAATCTACTGGGATTGTTCGAGGTTTGTAGAGGAGTGTTTGAGATTCTAAAATACTCTTTGCAAAAATGAATACGTTAAATTTGGGAGGATGGTTGCAATTATTGGAACTATTTTGTAGTTTACATTTCTTATCAGTTGAAATGTTTGCTGCTAAATTTCCTTTGCTGTATGATGATTTGTTGATTTAAAAAATATATGATGGAGGATACATCCCCAATCCCACCAATAAATCAGATTTTCAGTTTTGTTTTGACCTCAGGGTGGAGTTTTTTTTTCTTTTTTTGTTTGTTCAAAGTTTACTTACTTTATGGGGTAGATCCTTTCTTTGAAAGGAGGAGGCAGCATAAAGTCTACTAGCATTGGAAGAATATTAGGTTTGCATATCCTTTCTTTTCTGCCAAGTGAAACATTATTTAGGATTCCAATTTAAAAAGTACGAAAGCTTTCCCTCCAATACTCCCTTCTCCTCTTTAAATTTCCTATTAAAGCTGCTAATGAGATACCTAGATATTTAGAAGCTTTACTACAGGGATCAAAATGTAATGTGAAAAACTCTTCTGCTTGAATACTCACAAACTTGGGATAATTTTCTGTGCTTTAGAAGGATTCTTGCCTCTTCAGTTCATCTAATTTCTGGACATGCTAATTGCTGTATTGGTATGGAACTCTTAAATTTAAGCTTCTCTAATTTTTCCTCAAAAAACCTATAAAGTCTGTGCTGTGACTCATCTGTAAGAAAGTCCAATAACAATTCAAATAATTTATAGATTTTTAGATTTTAATTTTCTCTGTTGCCTGCACAGGTTTTCTTGTTACATTTCACACTTTTTTTTGGACCCGTATGTGGAAAGGTATTGATACAGGGGGTCTGTCTGATGGCTAAAAAACCCAAATCCTGGGGTAGGGGTTTTAGTGGTAAATTACTGTCACTTAGATAATTTAAATGAACACTTATTTCTGATTTGCGTTGGTTTATGCTTTGTTCTGCTCTGTTGTATTCCATTATGCATAGTTTTGCTAGATGAAGAAATTACCTATTATCAGAAGTCTTACTGTTGTTTAAATTCTTTAGAAAGTGAATAAATTGCCTCTGAAACCTTCTGCAGTAGTTTTTTGGTTTTTTCACAGCTCATATAAATGGCAGATTTTCCAGAGCTTCATTAATGTTTGTATTCCTTCTAACAATTCTGTGGATTATTCTGCCAAAACTGTCTGTTGTACACTGAAGTCTGCTAAGTTATCTAACAAAAAAAGTGATACTGTATTTTGTTGTTGAGTATGTTGATTGTAATATCAGCATTAGAAGGTTTTTGACCTTGGCTTCATGTTTTCTAATTCTTTTGGTTATCATTTCTCTTCCCCTCATCCCTTAAAAGTTAGCATCCCAAGACTTCAGAAACTGAAGTTCGTGTCTGACAAAAAGGCTCAGCTGCTATGACTACAGGTGGTAACATCATGAAAGCCCGTATTTGTACCTGTATTTGCCACTGGTTCCCTCAGATAATTGATAAATACTCTCTCATCAAATAGATTGCTTTTAGTCTCCAGTGGAACCACAATGCCCCTGATTAGATTCCCTTGCAGTAAAAAGAACAGTGACTCTCATCTGGTCTTGTCTTGCTGTTTACTGCAAAAATCCACCTATGGCATTTAATTACAAATGGAAAGTATCATGAAGTCTACTGCCAGAATGAGAAGATACTGCTGTGCAAAGCAGAGCTTGCTTCTAAGCAGGCTGCAACCAAAGCAGAATGTAGCATTTGAAAACATTTTGCTTATTTCTACGAACGAGCCATATTAACAAAGGGCATCCCAAAGAAAAGCAGTAAATCTTCCTCAAAAGTCTTTCAGGTAATGTCTGAAATGTCCATCTGCACATGTGCTCTCTGCTGTAAGCAGTCTGTCAAAATGGTAGGTATATTCACAATTCCCATGGGAGAATGGGGAAAATGATGTCCCTCTCCAGCTGCCTTTGAAAGCTATGTGGTGTCTTTCAGTCACTCACCTGATTCTTATTTCTTCCAATTTTTTTTCTTTTTTTTTTTTTTTCTTATTTTTGGTCAGGGCTTCCTTTGGTAGACAATCCATTTAGTGACCTCTTGCTGTGGAACTAAGGGCACTTTAGTTCAAGTCAGCAGACCTCGTCCTGAGATATTGTTACATTTACTTGCCTTTTAAAAATGAGCATCTCTTCAGGGATTTCGTTAGCTAAACTCTGAAATGTTCTTGGGAGCCTTAAGACTGGTCACCTCCTGTTATCCAAGAAATAGCATACTTAAAATTCTGCTCATGTGTTCAGGGCATAGCCAGCTTTTACAAGCTTCTCTTCCCATTTAAAGGAAAGTCAGTGCTATTTTCCAGGTCAAACGCTCTTTCCTCAGTTGTGAAGTGAGGCACAAGACTTCTGAAGTTAGGAATATGAAATAGGACAGGTTTGTTCTCCTTGAATCTTTTGGGAGCCAATGCACTAAGGCATTTTGTAGCTATTTGCTAGTATCACTGCAAAGTGTTTGGGATGTATTCGTTGTGGATTGGAGGCCAGGTGAATCTTAAAGTCAACCAGAAAGTAGAGTAGTTGCTCAGGTGGCTGATCACGACCTGTGAGCTCTTGGGAAGATACAATTTCAACAGTTCAGTTGCATAGACTTGCAGAGGGATGAACAATCAGGTATTATTGGCACTGATGAAATAACTGGATTAACACTGAGAACATGCTGGCAAAAAGATAATGTTTTAGCTGCCGTGAGAGTGCATGCATGTTGGAGGATTTATTTCCTTAAAGAAATGCAAACTTCTGAAATCTGAATCTTATAGGAACAGCACTCTGTCCTCATATTAGATTGGCCAATTTAGTGATCTGATCATAGCAAGCCCCTGATGTTCAGTATCTCCCTCTCCACAGTGTAGTTGTAAAACAAGAAAGAGAAAATCTGATATCCTGTGGGGAAATTCCAGCCATATGTACAGATACCATTGCAGTGTGAGTGGGTCTTGCAAAAATACAAATCATATCAGCTAACAGTGCTGAAAGGAACTCAGTTAATTCAAATATAATAGCTATTTTGATAAATTAGATGGGTATATTCTGCGGTGTTAAATAATTTACGAAAGAGTGAATATTAATTAAAACAACTTAATTGCTCTTTAGTCTGGAAATGTAAAATGCTAGTATATGCAGGTTAGTATGCATGCTCTTGGAAATACTGGGCTCCATGAGACTCTCTGTTTCTCTAAAATACAGTAAGAGAATTCCCGTGTCTACCAGTATTTACCAGTTCCTGTGGAAACTTTGTTGCGGTGGTTTAAGGCAGACTGAGTCAGTGTGGTGGAGCTTTTTTCATTAAAAAATCTGCACTTAATGGCTCTATCACACAGAAGTCTTCCAGGCCTTCTGCATTATGATTGTGTAACAGGAAATTTTGAGCTCAGGGTCAACCCACACTAAGAGGGAACCCAGCTTGATGAGTTCATAGCTCTCCTTTTGTTGCTGTTGTCAATTTTTCGTCTTATTAGCGCTGGATTTGAAGAATAAATGTTCACATTTGAGAGAACCCAGCCTTCCTTGTGTTGCTGTATTGTTTCTGCTAATATTTTGCATGCATGTATCAGTTACTTTGTTTAAAGAGTGTAAGAGAAGAGTATTTCAAGGATGTCTTTCATTTGTGATTTCCATACATTGGTGTTACTTGGCTCTCTGGCTATCTGTGCCCAGCATTTTAATATTACTTGAATAAATTGTTGTCTTAAAATTAGGTTCATATTCCCACATCACCACCCCAAGTAATATGAAATAAAAGGTCTGCTGTGGTACTACTGAAGTCATGTAATGGATAATAACAGTGCTCAGAAACTTGGAAGGGGATTCTGCTTTCTCATACCCATAATCAAATAGCCATTACTCCTTTGCTACAAAACCAGTGAATTTCTATACCTCTTTGCCTTTGAAACTGCTGGTGATTTGATAAAGATATAATATATAGTGTGTGTATATATATATATATATATACAGTATATAATTCTGTTTTGGCAAAGCAGAAATTTGTGTATGTAAGATAACACTTAGTGGTGAGTTTCTGTACAACAGTGGCTTATGCAATGTTGGAAGCTGCTAGAGTTCATAAAAAATTCCAGAGGTTACTAATTATAGTTCTGGTAGCTAAATATTTTTAACCTCAAGGGTTACCCCTTCTCACAGCTTTTAGTTTTTCTATTTTGTTGCATAATAGTATCTACACATAGCATTTCTGAATCTTGATTTAGGGCTTTACTGAAATTTTAGTAGTCTTTATCCTTTGTCATGGAGATCTTGTGGAGATTTTTTTCTCTTCAGAAAATCAGCATAATTTGCTGTTGTGAAAAGTTGATTTTACTAGGCAAGAACTTTCCCTGTGTTTCAAGCCTAAGAATAATTTGATACTGAAAAGTATTGTTGAACAAAAAAAGAAAGGGTAAAAGATTATTAATTGCCTGCTAAAAGGCCAGTTTCCTTCTTTTGTTTCTCTTTCCTTTTAAAGGAAGCTAATCTGGTTTGGGGGTTATGGAAATTTTTACAAGAATTGAAGATTATAATACCAGAAGGGGATGGGGGTGGGTGTTTGTGGATTGGTTGGTCTGTCTGCCTCCAGAGTCCAGGCTGTAGCAACTTCCAGAGTTAGGTCCTCCTTGGACCCCAGAATTTAATGCCCAGGCAGTGCATGTTTGTTTCTTTTGCCCCACTGTTCTATGAAAAACCCACAATTGTTTAATTGTCTGGGTTTTGCTTGGGTTGCCATGTTTGTTTTTAAAAACCTTTATTGTTGATGTTTTCACTCCTTCCTTCCTGGAGGACTCCTTCATGGAGGTCCTTGTTCTCCATACTCAATCCTTCCCTCTAAGTGCAAGTTTTCCTACATGTTTGTCAAAGTGATTGTTATACTATGATTTACTGAATGTTGCTGAGGTTGCTGTGTAATGCTCTTTATTATTTAGCGTTTCTTCCTCAGTCCTTCTGTCATCTTCAAACTCAGTTTGGGGATGGTGCAGCTTTCTGAAAGGTTGCTAACAGTGTCCTATTGAATATTTTCATTAAGACCTCCCACTGCACACCTAGTTAGTGTTTTGTGTTTTTTTTCCAGGTAGTTATTGTATGTCTTGAATAGATTTTAGTTACATTAACAAATGTAATTTTTAAAATTAATTATTCTCATACCTCTGATACATTATTGTAAAGTCCTCATGAAAAAAAATACATCAAAACTTACATATTGATAAATTTGCTTTCAAGCATATGCTTCAGTTTTTTAAAGATAATATCCATAAATTGGTGTTAATTTATCGTAGTTTGATATAATTGAACTTTGTAGCAGCTGTTCTCTCACTGGGAATTGTTTCAGGATCCAGGGAGAGTTCAGTAGGTTTGTTGTTCTTTTTCTTTTGTGTCTGTGTCATTCCAGCTTTATCTACTGATTACAGCTTTATTTCCTGAAATATGTCAGTATTTTAGGACTTCAGTTCTTGCATAGTTATTTCCTGAATACTATGCATGCTTCAGAAGTTGCTGAAGTCATCTGTCTTGGAAAATCTGAACTATGTGATCTTAGTAGAGCTGCCTATGGCATGTTAATCATTGTTTAACATCCTTATTTACTAAAAAAATAATACATTTTTTCATTGTATGAGAAGAATACCTCCTCCGTCTTATGACACAGATAGCATATCTGCAGCCTTAGCATTTCTAATAGATGGAGGCTAAAGCAAGTAAAGGGTACATCTTTGTTTAATGAACCATGTAACTGGACAGAACTTTCTGGGTTTGAGTTTGGCAGCCCTAGTAAATGATCAAAAGCAGACAGTAACTTCACCAGATTGATCAGGCCATGCTTGTTTCTTAGTATTTCAGCTGGGCAGTTTTAGCCTACTTCCTCTGGAATTTGACCAGGGAAATGCATTGAAAGCAAGTGAAGGTGCATGGGATTATATACTCTGTGATTAATACTGATACAACTACAGCGAAAACTGGCTGGTAATCTTCCACCCTACTGTCAGAAAGTGTGCTCTTTGAACACAAAGGTCGGGAAGTCCCAAGCATAATCAAGGATGGATTATTTTGGCTGTAGACACTTTTTATCTAAACCTTGAGTCAGAAACAAAAGCTTTAATTTTGCCAGATCTGCAGCGTATTGTCCCAAGTGCTGCAGTTTACGTGACTGCTCTGTGCTTCCTGCTCTGTCAGCCTCTCATTACAACACTGGAACCTCCTTCTCCACATTTAACAGCTGTAAAAAACTCGGAAGAAGAGGTAATTAGTTCCTGCTAGTTGTGTGAAAATTTGTGGCTGAGTAAAGGAGCGAGGTTTGCGTTGGTGTGTCCCCGGTGAGCAGTTTCTGCCGTGCTCGGCTGTATCCTGGCCGGCTGCTTGCCCACCTGGAACCACGGCAGTGGGGTTCTCTGTCACACCTAGTGGGAGGCATGGGGGAACATCAGCATCATGAGGGAAACATGAGGACCCTGTCGTGTGGAATTTGTGATAAGATATGACAGTTTGTGGCAGGAAATCCTGGGCTATTTCCTAGAGCTCGTATTTGTTCCATTGTGAAAGATGCCAAAGTGTTGATTTTTCTTCCTTTAGCTTTGATAAAACTTAAATGTGCAAGTTAAAATTCACTTTTAAGTGGTGTGCAGTGGAGAGGGCTTGTGAGAAAGCTATTTTGTCTCTTCATTGCTTTATTTTCTTTCAAGGCTGTATTTAACATTCTGCTGTGTCCTCAGGACAGTTCTTAAGCTTCTGAATGTTAACATTACTGAATTAATTATTACTTTTATTAGGATTTGATGAAGATTATGTTTTGCAGCGTTTAAGGTCATTTGCCTGAGGTTGCAAGTTGAAGAACGTGATTAGCTAGTTGGTCTGCCACTGCTTTTTTGTGATCTGGGCCTAAACGCACATAGGAGATCTACATGACAAAGCACGGATTATGAATTTCCATGGTAGTTAAAAAACCTAACCAAATAGACTGGTAGAGGATAAAAGAAGAGTAATTATGAAGGCTGCTTGCTTTCCTGTCAAATTGCATTTCCTTCTAGGAGTGCTACTTTTAGTGAGGTTGCTTCTCTCTTCAACCTGAATGATGAGAAAGCTGAAAACTCTGAGGTCTGTACTTTTTTGTTATGAGCAGAATTAATTTGTTATTCGACAGGAGTGGCGAAGGTCAGCTATACTTATTTTCAGAATGCTGTTGTTTGGAAGATAGGCAAAATAAGATAGTTGTAATAAAATACTATGTAAAAATATTTACCTGACTAGCAACTGAAGTATACTATTAACCTAATGTAAGAAGCAAAAAAATTATATTAGCAACAGTTTTCAGGAAAGCTACAGGCCTTCCTGATCTCCTTGTTTCTTACTAGCTGTCCTTGCCTTGAAAAATTATGAGAGAGCTGGAACATTTTGCGTCCTTTTGTGAAGGTCAGTGTTGTGTAGTTTTGCAGAATCAACCAATTTCAGAGTTAGGCGTCCCCTGCTGAAAAGCCCTGCCAGATTACAATACAAAAAGAAAAGTGTTTTCCTAAGTAGCTGACTCAAAATTAATTCTGGTGCTGCCAATCCCCACACCTCCATCCCTCTCCCCCTAAAGAATAACTCACTGAACCCTTGGCAATCGGCTGCCACACACGAAAAATCAGAGGCGAAATGAGTAAACGGATGTGTCACTCCGTGGTCTGTGCAACACCATGATTTTTGCAAGAGCTGCAGCATAACATGGAGAGGAAGCAAGTGAAAATAAAGCATGTGAATGAGGGTCTGGCTGTGAGAGCATCACTCTCAAAGGTGATAAAGAACAAGGGAGCAAGTAACAATATTGAATGTAATGACCTTGGTAAGAATGCCAGTTATGAAAGTGTTTTTTAACGTTCGCTGCTGTTATAAATATAGTTTTGTTCTTGTTATGAAAGCAAATGCACTATGTTTAAGAAAAGCACGGGAAGAAACTAAAAAAGTAGTTGGAAGCTGCCTACCAACTACAAATGGAAGGAAAAATCCAGCAAGAAACCAATAATTAAAGGCACTAATTGGGGGCACTGAGCACATCCATTAATAAACCTACATCAACAGAGTAATCAGCAGATTAAAGTTCAAATAATGAAAACATTAGAACTGCAATACTAATATAAAGAACTAAAGTTGAGCAGACATTACTCTTGTCTATGAAGATTCTTTGTATATGTCCTCAAAAATTAAATTGAATTTAAAAATAATTAAATAGCTTTTACTTGCATAGAGGGACTAAAAAAAAGGTTTCATCTACATATCTTGTGGTTCGATTTTGCTGAATAATACTGGCTTGGTTGTATTCCAGCCACAAACTTCTGAAATGTAACCATTCTAGTCAGCAGTAGATATAATACAAGTAGTTAGTCTGAATGTTAGTAGGTGTCAGTTTGCTCTGACAAAGCAGTAGTAAAATAAGTAATAATACCTTTTTGGTAGTTCACAGATGGATTTCAAGTACTAAATGTTTCCCAGTAGAAAAAGGTTCTTTATCATCTTGTCATCTGAAAGAGAATTATAGGAAATAGTGGATATTATTTGTCTTGGAAAAAAACCCCTTGAATATCTGATCTTTGCAAAATGACAAATTTGCCATTTTTTAGATGATAATTTCAGTTAAAATTACCGTTACTGCTTTATTAGATAGAAAGATTAGCTAAAATGCAGTGATGCATTAGGAGTGTTCTACTAATTTATCTCTTGAATTAAAAAAAAAGAGGTGGGATGAGTTTTTAAAGCTGTAAAATATGTCACCTTATGTAAGTATTATACGTTACAAGACTTCTGATATAAGGCCTTTTTTATGGTTTAAATGACAGTGCACAGTATCCCTTTTCTAGGTTTTTTCCTTCTTTTTTTTTTCCCTGAAGACTTTTGTAGGACTGTAAGCTCTACTGCCATCTATCAACTTCTGCCTACTTAGTCATTCACTCTTGTAATTGTTTATGCTACTATTCCCATAGCAAGAGGCATAGAAAATAGTTGCTGCTAAAATAAGTTGAAATGTAGTCTGGGAAAGAAGTCCCAGTTCATTGTAAGCATTTATTTAAGTACTTGGTAACAACTGGACATAGGCTAGAAAGTGAATTACAAAATTGCTAAAGTTTCTGCAATTTTTTAAATGCTACATGGGATTAGATATTGCTATCTTTGATATATCTAAAATATCTTCAATAAGTTTCTGTTCCCAGCTTTTCACATATTGCAGATATGCATCTGTTAAATGTTCAATATGGTACAAAGATGAAAATCCCATTACTTCAGGATTCTGAATGTCATAGATGTGGTAAAGAACATCATAATACGATTAAACCACTTCCATAGCTTGTACAACTGCATTTCCAATCTTTCAGTTTTTATTCTAGAGACTGGCCAGGCACATAGTGCATAGTTAAACCTGGGAATGATTCTGGTTGCTGGCTTGCAGGTGATCTGCTGGAGTCACATGCTGAGAGCAGTGGTTGATGTCTCTGAGTTGCTTAGTAACTTGTCTGCGTGGGTTGGCTTTCTCCAGTTCCATGCTTCATTTGTGTATAATTACAGCCTCACTTGGATGTTCCAGCACCTGCTGGCTCTTGTACTTCCACTGCAGGAACACTGCAGATACTCATTAAAGCAAAGGCTTGGTGTGAAATTTCTCTACCATGGCTGACACAGCTACATCCAAAGGGACCTGGAACCCAAAACTGTAATGTGTATTCAGAAGGAGTACTGGATTGTTTTACTCTCACAAGCAAAATGCATTTTGCTTGCACTTAACAAAATACATGTGTTCATCCTGATTTCAGCTACTGGGAGACACAAGCTGCTGGAGTGCAGCAATTCCCATGACATGAGGTTGGTTTGAACTGCAGCTTGTGCTGAAGGCTACTGGCTGTTTTCTAGGTACTCTTTTAATACTAGAGCACCAGGAGAATAATTACAGGTGATTAAAATAAAGAAGAAAGATCCCTTTTAAATTCAAACCCATTTTTTGCTGTAAATTCAACGTACTGGTTCATTGTTGTTGAGTCTTACCTTCAACAACCTTCCATTTTCCAATAGTCCTTTTTCACATCCTAACTTGCTTGTGCTTGAAAGTGACAGCCAGAAGTTGTGGGACTCAGATGTTATTCATCTCTGGTAAAAGGCTGCATACTGTAATATTGCTGGGAATCTTGATATTTGGATTGCTTGACAGTAGCTGCTTCTGCTGCATTCGCCACCTCTAAGTGTTAAATTTTTCATAAAAATCATTATAGACATTCTAGTGTAACTTCAGGCTTCCACAATTTTTTTTCATTCTGTTGTGGTTTGTATTAAAAAATGTAGATCAGCAAGTCCTTCTACTTTGGCTCTTTTCCTAGAGAAAAGCATCTTAATATGTTTTTAAATCTTCAGATAACATCAGATATTGCAATAGATAATTATAATGATCTTTCATCTTGATTTCTAAGACAGTTGGATTTTCATTTTTGGTGAACAGTAAAAAAATGTGGGAAAATAATGTGTATGAGCACGTGAATGATATTTTAGTAGAGGTGTATGGTAAAAGAAATCAGAATTTCAACACAATTCTTCCTGTGTTGAGCTGTCCACCTTCTTGTTTCTAATCTGTGAAGGAGTTAAGTTAGAAAATAGTTTTTACACATGTTTCACTTAAAATTACATTCTTCAGAACGCTGACAATGTAATATAGTAGAGGAGGCAGATCTCTTTAATATAACTTTTTTGGAGTTTTAACACTCAGATTAGCTGCTTTTTGAGATAAGATGGAAATGCTCTCTCAGGATTTCTGTTGCTGAATTAAAGTTATTGGTTTCATAGAAATGAGTTTTATGGGCAGTAATCTACTAGTGGTGGGGAATAATTTTGACCGCTCTCGGTCATGGTAGCAAACCACAGTAAAGGCACTGGTAATGGTTGTGGGATACCCAGGCATTAAATGCTGTGGTATTTGTGGTTATTTCACTTTGCATGTGTGAAAGCAGTCCTGCAGTGAAGTTAAAAATCCAGGTCAGCTCTGTGCCCAAGCTGTGTGAGGCTGGGGTGGTGCAGCACAGGCTGCAAATGCTCTTGCTTTCTTTGGAAGTTCTGCCTCTCGCTGATGCTGCATCATTTGACCTGCAGATGTTGGTAGTTCAAGAGGTTTCCAAATTTTGGAAGTCCTAAAAAGCATAGGATGCTGGAAACTTAGTGTTACATTAGCTTTTTATTAGTTGAAGTCTAGGAGTGGATGTCTGTAGGCTGACATTGTTGAATAAAATCACGACAAATTAGTTGATATGTTTATTTCATTAACTGCTGGTTATTTGTCTTAACTTAGAAGCAAGACACATAAATGTTACCTTTTTTTTTGTTTTCTGGTCACCTGTCTTTACATTTCATCTATGTTGCCTTGTCCTCCCATAACAAGGTCCTGTCATCCTGTGCAGGGAAAAGAAGGGAAGATTTTTAAGCATCTTTTCCTCACTGTTGTTGAATAGTAGTTTAAACTAGTGCTTTGCCTTTGTCCAAGGGAGGCAGGCCATCTTTTATGTTCACCGTGTTGTAAAGGTTTTTTCACTTGGTTGTATTTTTGTTTCTATCGTTTGTGATATTGCAGGTGAACATGCATATCCAGTGTTTGGTGGATCAAAGAAATGACTGGTATTTTTTCATGAAGTGGAAAGAAAATGTATTGTATACTGTCCTGGAATCTGCATGTTTCCCATATTTCCATCACATTTCATTTATTTTTATAACTTGGTGAGAGTGTGGAAAAGTTTAGTACACTGATCATCAGCAGTTGAGGTGTCTGTATATTTAGGCCACAAACACCTCCATTTCCTTTTTCCTTTATAGGTATTCACGATGAAAGCACACCGTTCAGCAGAAAAGCTGTGATTTCTGCTGAGTGAAATGGTTGTTTAATACCAGTCTTAGATTTTTATGTCAGTAAAAGTAAGGCTGATCAGTGCACTCTTGCAAATGGTCCAGCACTTTTTCCTAGGGATCAGGCATCAAGTTTTATGTAAGTTAAGAGTTTCTCATTTTCCAGAACCTCCTTCTACGTTACACACAGTTTTACAAGAAGTCAGTGTAAAAACATTTCTTTATCTTACTTTTTGTGTCAGTGTTTAGTATCTTTGGTTGTTGGTTGTACAGCTGCTAAACCAAAGAACACTTAATAGGGAAAAGACTGCCTGGGACCAAGTGACAAAGCATAGGTTAAGTGATTTTTCACAACAGGGCATTCTGTGACTGGTTAATGTATTGCAGAGGAAAGCTAGGAAGCCTCTTTCTTTTTCTTT
>VZTN01026772.1:31920-58139 GCA_013400515.1 Erpornis zantholeuca | reverse complement strand
AGAGTATGTTGATAAGATATTTGAGTCAGAGAGAAAGGGTGCTAATAAAGAGGTGGAAGGGATAGAGCAGAAGTTGCTTCTGGTACAGAAAATCCTAAAGCAATGTAGGATGACATTCACAAGATCTTTTATTTCTTCCTTCTGCTTTTTTATTTTTTCTTTTAGTATATCTCTTTTATCAAATAGTGGAATCTAAACTATTGTGTGTGTATTAAGATTGTATTTTTTCAGATTACTTAGTTAATTAATTAGTGTCCTCCTTCTCTGAAGTTGAAAGATGTCCAGATTGGATCCAGGATAAAATAAATGGCTTGGGAAAACTGTTATTTAGGCCTTCAAGACCAGGAAAAGAAGGAAGAAAGAGAAGAGACTGCATCTCTTTCTCAAGGTGACTCATGAGTTTGTGTGATACGTGAAAGAAACATGGTGCTTTCAACTTCAGAATCAACACTTTTATTTTTTTTTCACCCTTTCCCTTTGGGTGTAGGCAAATGAAATAATATTTTAGCTTCATGAGCTTATGGGCTCTAGCAATGCAAAGCTGAAGCAGTGAAGAAATGAATTAGTTCTTGCTGCAGGCAAACAGGCTTTAACTTGGGGATTATGTTATAATAATTTTATTTTAAATCTACATAAAGTTTTGGCATTTGATCTGAATGTACAGAGAAAGCAAATGCTGAACACTAATTCTTATCTCACTAGTTAGTTGTTCCACCTCACTTCTTGTCATGTTTGGTGTTTTTCAAACCCTCAGACAAGGAGACAAGTGACATGGGAAGCAGGAATGCTACTGGGGATGATTCTGAGCATACTGGTTTCTTCTGTCCAAGCCATCTGCAGTTCCTGCTCCAGTGTGGGATCAGCCTGGGCCGCAGCTTCCTTGGTACTACCTTGTGCACAGGCACAAACTCCTCCTTAAATACCTTCTGAGCAGAGATATTTTTTCTTTTTGGTTAAAATTTTGCCATGTTATTTATTTCTGCTTGGCACCTTCACTGCTGGTCAGAGACAGTTTCAGCCAGTTACTGTGGTCTTCAGCTTGCTCTGCTAGATTTCATTAGATCACCATCAGTCAGCACAGCTCAAAGCTTGTAACTGATGTCCAGTATGGTCCCACAGATTCACAGTGAGCTTGAGCTTCATTCTTGTAAATGAATTCAGGTTTAAGAAAAAATATTAAATCTATTCATATTTCAAATACTATATATCTGTATTTCTGCTCTAGGAAAAAAAGGTTCCGTTTTCCTTGCCTTTACATGAGCCAGCAGAAAATCCACAGCATGAACCCCAGGCTGTCCAGCAGGCTGGGCATGCATACTAGGCCATTGTTCCTCCACGGTTCTCGCTGTAAGGGTCAGGGCACTTCCTGGAATCCCTTACATAAGGTGTTTGCAAACTAAACAAGATTTAGCTCCACAACTGCATAGTTGCAGGAGGAGGGGCCCCTGTTGCAAGTTACCATGAAGGGCTTAGTCTGGAAAGTCAAGGTTTCCCTGAGTGCTTCACCAGCGGAAGGAGGGGAAAGAAGCTGTGATCCCACTGATCAGTGGGGCAGGAGAATGAGCTGGCTGGTGTCATTATAGGCCTCCCACTCTGCTAACTATGAAAGACTCTGATCAGGGGGTGTTTGTGAGCCTAGCATTGCACCATCCAACAGAAGTAAGGAAAGTCTGGGAAATAGCCTCTCTTCCACAGGCAGATAATATATAGGGAGAGTTAGTC
This sequence comes from Erpornis zantholeuca, assembly GCA_013400515.1. Classification (NCBI taxonomy): domain Eukaryota; kingdom Metazoa; phylum Chordata; class Aves; order Passeriformes; family Timaliidae; genus Erpornis; species Erpornis zantholeuca. The sequence goes on along the minus strand of VZTN01026772.1, from coordinate 56,417 downwards.
AAGAACTAGATGGAGGGGAAATGACTGAGAGGGAGGTTGCAGGACAACTTGTGCCTGGCCCGTTGGTTCCTGATGTCTTCTTTTAAGAGATGACAGACTGTGTGGAGAAGGGAAGGGCACTGGATGCTGGACAACTTTAGCAAGGCCTTCAGCAGGGTGTACTTGGCAGTCACACACTGAGCTAGTAGATGAGTGGGTTTGAAGGTGGACTGGATTTCTGGGCTCTGACTTCAATGGTTTGAGTCTTACTTGGCTGAGAAGAAGTGATGGGATACTAGGACAAAGCACTTTAGGATCCTTCTTAAGCTGGGTAAGGGGAGAGACCCGACCAAACCTGGAAATGGTACCAAATGGGAAAAGTGGTGTATATGCTGGAGGGGTGGACCACCCTTTGGAGGGAGCACTGGAGAAATGGGCTGCTGACAACCTGCAGTACAGCCTGGGCACATGCCCCTGCCTGGTGATGGTGCAGGATGGTGCCCATGGACTTCTGAGCAGCCCTGACAGCCTGATCTTGTTGCCCAGCTCATCAGTGTTCAAGGAGAAAACACCCACACACATGTGTCTGCGTGGACAGTTTATCCCAGTGGCCTGCCCAGCTGCTGTCACCCAAACAAGGGAACCCCAGAGGTTTCCAACTTCTGTTGCTGGTATCGAGACCTCTTCTCTTACGAATGAGTCCAGCTTGAAGGTCACTGCTGTTCACACACATCTAACCAAGAGCAGAGGATGCCCTCACAAAGAAGTAGGATTTAATGAGAGGATGGGACAATTAGCAGTGATGAAGTGTATCTCTCACACAGAGAAATACACACACTAGAGGCCTGTTTATACTGAGCCAGCACTTTTTGTCCACTTTTTCCTCTGCTTTCCTGTGTTTATTCCTTTCTGAGCCGTCTTCGTCTTCCCTTTTCCCGTCCTTTTGTCTCTTCTCTAAGTATTATCTAATGACTTGCATGTTCCATCAATCCCCGTAAACATGTGCCGTAAGTTTTATTGAACCCTGAAGTGCTTTTCCCTGTGCATCCCATGAGTCCTATGCTCCTTCAGGGAGTCTGCAAGATCTTCAGATAATGCAAGATTTTTTTGACTAATCCTGGTGTGCTTCGCATCAGGGATAATTGTCCAGTTGCTTAGTGAGTGATTATATAGTCATCTAAATAAATTACTGTAAATTGCCTATTGAGCAATTAGGTTAGCAGAGATGCTCAGCAAGTCCTTTCCATATGACCTTTGTGCAATCATGAACAGTCTGTTATCACCTTAGTTCACAGTGATTTGTGCCTTGTTTCAGCCTGGGGATGAGGAAGCATCAGAGACCTTTTGGATGCAGTCAGCTCCAAGGAGGGGAGGCATGGAGATAATGAAGGTGAATTCTTCTCCTAAGGGCACAGGGAGACCTCAAGGGCAACATGCACAAGTTGCAGTACAGGACATTTCCAGGAGGTTGGGATTCTTTTCTTACGTGAGTGTTTACTGTGGGGATGGGGCCCAGACCTCCACTGTGGGAGATTTTCCAACATCAGAGCAGCCTCATTTATTTGCTGCCCCTGCTGTGGACTGGAAGTTCTACTGTGTGTACTCCAAAGATCTCTTCCAGCCAAGACTCAGCAAGGATTCTGTGGTTTTGTTGTGTTTGAAGGTGTCCCTGCAATTTCTTACTGACCAATTCACAGGTTATTTCCTGAAGTCAAAAAGCTTTGTAATTGATTTCATAATAAAAAAAATGAAAAAAAAAGATGAAAAACAAAATGTCTGTGCCATGTTTAAAAAAGAGATAAACATCACAGCTGAAAACTGTTTTTAATTTTGGTTTTGTTTTCCGTAGCCATGCATTTACACCTAGTTGTACACATTAGTTGCAATGTCACCTGCCCTTTAGTGCCTCCGCAGCTTGAGGATTCCCAGACTTGATGACAAAATTCCTGTTCTATTCTGACATTGCCTCTGTTATGATTCAGATGGTTCCCCAAAATGTTCAGCCTGCCCTTCAGGACTGAAGTAAAAGTTGTGGTCTTGCTCTGATTTCTGCAGGCCCATGCTGAGTATGTTTGGTAGGACACACACAGGTGACTAACTTTCTGAAGTTGTTTTTCTGTTTTCAGATCTAGAAATAGGCCTGTGGACATTAATTCCATTTGTTTTGCCTGATGGGGGACAGAGGGTCATACCAAAGGAGCTGTTGTCTATCTCTCAGCATTTGATGAGAAGCTTGGGTTGCTATGAGGAATAGCCCTGTTCCTTCACGATCTTTCTCTCCCACTCAGTGTAACACAATTGTCCCCCCCACTTGCAGAGTACTGAGGACACATTTTCAGTGTGTTACTAGGTTAAGGTGTAACTCAGTGGGATGTTCAATCTGTTGCTCAAAGCACCACTGTTTTTGCATGACATCATTGTCATCTGAAGAATTAGGGATGCCAACCACTAGAGATGGGCCTTAAGCATCAGACTTAGTCTCAAGAAGAACTATATATGGCAAAACTTTAATCATTTATGCCTTTTTTAGACTTCTGATTTTACCTCTGCAGTGTGGTCTGTTTGCTGATGTCTGTTGCAAAGACCGCTAGTGATGCAGAACCTGACCCAGCCCCACTCACACAGCAAATGTGCACCCAGTACTGCATGATGGTGTATTGCTCACCAGCAGGAAGACATGAGGTCCCAAACACTCAGAAGACCCTACACCCGTTACCTTGAGAGCTGGTTATATCTGTCAAGATAGGAAGACTTGAGCTCAACTTTTCCTAATAGAAACAAACTCCTGAAAGCTGCTGTCTTTGGAGGCTGAAGAACTTCCCGTAATAGCCCTTCTTGGTCTTAAGCTTTTGCTGACCTGCAAAAGGCTGTTTGTATGGGGTTGTAACCTGGGAAAGCCGAGTCTGCGGTCACAGGAACAGCACTGGAAAGCAGTAGTGTAGTGTCTGCAGTTGTTGGCACTTGCTGATTGGGTGCAAGTTGGTTTGTCACCATTGGTGCACAGCCATTGTTGAGCAGGGTTTGACCATAGATCTTTGGGTGGCTGGGCACAAGATCAGATTAAAGAAAATGTGCTGCTGAATCATACCTTGGACCATGGAAATCAACATATTATTCTCTGTGGAGAAAATAAAAAGTGGGAGTTAGAATGAAAAGGGACAAACAGATCCACTGGTTCCAATTCTGCCTCGGTCCGTGCATGTTGGCTGTAGACTCCCAGAGGTTCTTGGCTGATGAGAAATGCAAGGTGTGGGGACAAATACTGAGGCAATATTTGTATTGTGGGTGGCTTTTTGTTTTGAGTAAATGCTTAAGAGATTAACATGAGTGGAGTCAACAGCCAAGAACAGCAAGCGGCTTAGGAGTGGGTGAGCAGCTTCTTAGATTTTGGCTGCACATGAACTCGCCCTGCACATCACTGCTCAGGACTTTTGGCAGTGGCACTGAAAGCCTAGTTCCTCCACAAAAGCCTTGTTGGAGGAGCCTTGTCAGTGGACTAAAGCCTTGGTCCTTTCCTTTCACAATTGGAACACAAGGCAGCTGCTGAAAAAAGACAGAGAGCTGTTAGAGAGGATTTCCACAGCTGGAGATGCAGTTACAACTGGGGTTTTGTTCCACAGCTCTGACAAAGACATGCTTCTGGGAATGCAAACATCTTCTTTCTGCTCTGTGCAGGCAGAAAGTCTCCGATGCTGCCTGTTTAATGCTGCTCAGCAGTGTGCCACAGCATGTAAGTACTGGCTTCCCTCCTGCTTTGCCATAAGCGTGCAGGGAAACCCTGTGGAGATCCACCCTGGGAGGGAAATGGGTGGCACTGCCTCAGGGACCACAGCACAGCACAGCACAGCACAGCACTTTGTGTTGGCACTTGCACTGAGATGCCTGCATGTGATAAATCTTTTGGCGAACAGCAGCATGGGGCACAGCTTCGGTTTGCAAAGCACAGTCCGATGTGTGCAGCGTGTGAAAGATCAGTATGTGGAGAGCCACTCTTGGCTGTGTGTGATTAGAAGCTCCATGCCTGGCAGGCCTGTGTGCACAGAACCTGGGGAACCCCTGTGAGGGCACTGGGACTCCTTCCCAAGGCTCTCAGTAGCAGACTGAAATGATACCCTGATGGAATGTGAAGAACACTTAAGGGAAAGTAGAGCTGTGGTAAGGGATGTGCAAGGACAAAACAGAATAATAGTTACTGGGAGCAACTGAGATGAATTTTTCTGTTGTGGGGTAGTTTTTGCAGGGTGGGCTGTGCTGTCAACCTTATCTGCCCTTTCAACACATGTAGCATCTCTGAGCAAGCCAAACTGAATCCCTTTTATGAAAACCCCAGACTTTAAAAAAAACAAAAAACAACCAAGCAAAAAATCTCAAACCAAAACAAACCAAAACCCAATTAGAGAAACCCAACCACAATTATCAAGACAGTTGCCTGACTGGAACTATGTATAAATTCACAACAGCTGACTTCCAATAGGCTTCCATTTCAACTCAGGGAGTTTTGCTAGTGGACAGAAAAAGGAACAGAAGGAAACAAAATGTGTATGACCTTATTTGTACTGCTGACCTGTTTGAATCAAATTTGGAGCAAAACAGAGGTCTCAGGATATTCTGAGTTCCCATATGTCTTGGCTAAACATCCACAATATCTCAAGTACAAAGGCCCCAGGGCATGCCCCTGCTACCTTAACTTCAATGCTTTTTGCACTGTCTTCCCTAACATCCTTGCAGGTAAGCTCAGGAGATGTGGGTTAGCTGAATGGACAGTGAGCTGGATCAAGAACTGGCTCAATGGCAGAGCTGAGAGGGTTGTGATCAGCAGAGTAGGAGCCAATTGGAGGCCTGTAGTGGTGGCATTCCCCAGGGATCAGTACTGGGTCCAGTCTTACTCAGCTTGTCTATCAACAACTCGGATGAAGGGGTAGAATGAACCCTAAGCCAGTTTGCAGATGACACAAAACTGGGGGAGTTGCCTTGATAAGCTGGAGAGTTGGGCAGAGAGAAACCTAATGGGGTTCAACAAGGGCAAGTTTAGGGTCCTGCAGCTGGGGAGAATAACCCCAGGCACCAGCACAGGCTGGGGGTGACCTGCTGGAAAGCAGCTCTGCAGAGAAGGACCTGGGATTCTGGTGGACAACAAGCTGTCCATGAGCCAGCAGTGCCCTTGCAGCCAGAAGGGCCAGTGGGATCCTGGGGGGCCTTGGGAGGAGCATGGCCAGCAGGTCGAGGGAGGCAATTGTCCCCCATGCTCAGCTCTAGTGAGGCCACATCTGGAGTGCTGTGTCCAGTTCTGGGCTCCTCAGTACAAGAAACACAAGGAACTACCGGAGAGGGGCCAGTGGAGAGTCACTAAGATGATTTGGGGTCTGGAGCATTTCTCTTATGAGATGAGAGAGAGAGAGAGGGAGCATGAGCTGTGCCTGTTCAGTCCAGAGAAGAGAAGAGTGAGAGGGGATCCCATGAATGCATATAAATATCTCCAAGGCAGGTGCCAAGATGATGGTGCCAGACTCTTCTCAGTGGTGAAAGCAACAGAACAAGGATTAATGGCCATAGCCAAAACACAAGAAATTCCACCTCAACACGAGGAAGAATTTCTTTACATTGAGGGTGGCAGAGCTCTGGAACAGGCTGTCCAGGGAGGTCCTGGAGTCTCCCTCTCTGGAGACATTCAAACCCCACCTGGACATGTTCCTGTGTCACCTGCTCAGGGTGATCCTGCCTTGGCAGCGGGGCTGGACTGGATGATCTGACGTCCCTTCCAACCTTAACAATGCTGTGATTCTGTCAAGACTGGGCAGTCAGGACTTTGCTAGTCTCCATTCCATGTAACAGCAGCCTGACCAGTCCATGCACATGGGCTTTGGGCAAAGAACAGGTGTTGAAACCTGGCTTTGCTCATTCCTCGGGTCCTAGAACAACCTTACTTAAATGCAAAGCAAAGAAGCTCCTACAAGTTCCTCCTTACTCACTCTAAATAGACAGTCATCTGACAAACATGCCTCAGTAGCAGACTTTTACGGGGCTGTTGATGAAGGCTCTCATCTACAACCATGGTCAACACCTGCAACTCTGCCTTAGCGTCCTTGTGGTGGAGTCTGGACAGCTGCTGCCTGTTTTGATTCCTGAGTACAAGTGCAGGATAGAAATGAGTCACCCTTTCCATCTTTCCTCCACACTGCTGCATCTGTCAGGGTATGTGACACTGTCTGCACTGGATTCCCATCTCAGCAGAAAGGGAGCCAGGAGTGTCACACAGCCTGCCTGAGACTTGGACTGTGAGTAGGGAATGAAAGCTTTTTCCTCTTCACTGAATGCTGTAGGGACATGACTGGGGGCTGTCTGCTACCCAAAGGGACACGCAGCTCTCTCTTAGCTCACGGATCAGCAGAGACAGGCAGTCAAAGGTCCAACTTTCCTTCTGCATTACATGGAAAACTTGTGTCAGCCTGCTTGCTTGTCCTAGGGTGAATTTTGCAGAGCAAACATGATACCAAAAGTATACCATGTGCTGTACCACAGCTTGCAGGCAGGTATACACAAACAAGATATTTAAAGCCTGAAACTCAGATGATAAAATACTAGATGATTACCAAAGTAATTTTACTCCATTTGTAACAAATGTGCTCATTTACATGAGGAGTGCAATGAACGTAGATTAGATGAAACAAAAGCACAGAGATTGGGCAGTTTTCCTCTTTTATGCAAAGACTATAATTAGTCTGTATTTTGGTATGTGATGGTTTGAAAATGTCTTAGCTGCATACAGAGCAAGTGTTTCACCTGCTGTTAGGTGCTGAAATCAAATTGCTGGATTCTTTTCATCAGACGAATTGGATTATCTTACATGTTTACATGTGACATGCACCCTCCCCCCCCCCAAAAGCCCTCTAAACATACTGTTTCCCCGGAATGGGCTTTTTAATTGAGCCTTGCTCATTCTCACTGGAATCAGGGGAGTTTTGCCCATACTGCCAAGAGGGCCCTAACATGCAAATAATTTCCAGTTGCCATCACTGAAAACTCTTTACTTGTCTGATGCTCTACTGCTTAAGATCTATGAAGTACTCTTAGAAAATAAAGACCAAATCAGTTTAATTCTGCATTTGAAATGTCAATGCCATGCTGCTCTTGTGTAGGCATATGCATATTGAGTATTATTTTCTGAGTGTAATTGCCTTAAGTGCTGTTGATAGTGGAAAGAGAATGGTGCATTCTCTAATTCAAGGGTATCAAAGATCCAGATCCTGAAAATGCTTAAGCATGTGGAGAAGGGTTTGTCAAGGGATGACACAGACATCCAGCTACTCTTATTTTCAAGGCTGGGATCTGCATTTAGCAGTCTGGTACTAGGAGAAGCACTGCATCTTACACCTGAGCAGCGCTGGTCTTTGGAAGGAGAGACATGGCAGGACAGAAGTGGTCAGAACAAGTGCAGGCAGGAGAAGAGCAATGTGGATGGAGTGTTTGGAATCAGATGGAAGTAGCCAGATGGGACATAGAAAACACCAGGAAGACAAATGAACAGAGGAAAGAAGATGAAGATTGAAGTATGTGAATCCAGTGGCAGTCAGTGATCCTTATCCTTACTAACTTAATGGTGGCAATGTGAAAGAGCTGGGTTGAAATCTGTTTTTGCGGTGTTTCTTGAGGGCTTGTGACTAACTTCAATCCACTCTATTTCTGAATTGAAATGCAAAAAAAAACTAAAGGGGGCTTGAAAACATAGGTTGGACAAAATGACCAGTGCTGGAAAATCAGTCTAGTTTGAAGACCAGTAGCATTTATAAGAACTGCCAATTCAAACTACGTGCTCTGACTGAGAACTCTCCCTCTCCATTTCATGGAACATTCATTCTGTTCCACGCTTGATGATTTCTTACGAGCAGCATCCCACAGTAGAATATTAGTGTGCTGAAATCTCATTATCTTCAGCCTTGCTTGCTGACTAGTAAGAACTTCATGGGATCCTGTCATGATCACCCTCGCTGCTTCAGACCTGCACAGAGCAATGTGTCTTGATGTAGTGGAGGCAGAAAAACAGTACAAGAAAGACATGGACCTAAGCAGATCCACCTAGTAGATCCAGAGAAGAGCCACAAAAATTATCAGAGGGCTGCAGCACTTCTAGGAGGACAAATATCAATAGACATTGCACCCTGAGCATTGCTGGAATTGATAGTACAGAGCAATTTCGTTTTTAATGCATGAATGTTTTACAAAACACTAATTTTATGGCTCCTACTTCACAGAGCTGCTTCCTCCCTTGCAATAACATCTGAAGAAAGGTCCTGCCACAGCTTGTGAATGAGAGAGGGAAGCTTGTTTTAAGAAGGACAAAGCCAAAATTCTAGAAAGTGGTTGAGAATTTCTTTGCTTTAAAGAGGAAGGGTTTTACTGGTTAAAGAAAAACACAGCGAATCCATGAACAGGTATATATCTGGAAATCTCTTATTTTCTGAACACAGCCTCTTACAGGAACATGCAAGACCACTCCAAGTGGAGGACAGCACCTGTATTTGCTTGTTTTGCTTGTCTCTGTGTCATCATTTCTAGCTTTCAGGCAACTTCTACCATCTCTTGCTTTAACTACTACAGCTGCTGAGCCCTTGTGCCACTCAGCTGCACACAAGCCAGGGAGCATCTCACAACTTTATGCATTCCTTTCTGTGTATGTGTTTGTCCATCTGCTGCATTTCACATAGCTACATTGAGAGAAACTAAACTATGTTTCAAGAGGAGAGAAAACTCTTTTAGATTAGTGAAGTTGTGCCTCTACTTTCACAGGGCAATTACTGCCTTGTTGGTATGTAGACAAATGGGGCAGGGGGAAGTTTCTGGGATTCTACTCCTTTAAATGACAAATTAAATTCTTTCCCAAATTAAATGACAGACATCAAACTCACCCTCTTCTGCATGCTTCTCCATAGCTGCTGTCTGTTGTGTGAAACGACACTCACAAAAACTTGAGTATTTCAGTCTGGTAACTGATAAGGCTGGATGGTATGGGTGATACGGTGCTGCACCCTTCTGGGAGCACCTGCGTCGGTGGCAAAGAGCAGGGAAGTGTCTTTGCATGGATTTTCAGAGATGTTTATTCCAGCCCCGCATGTATACAAGGGCAGGGGCAAAGACCACAGACTCATGGGAGGATCAAGGGTTAAGTATGGGGTAGTAGGGGCAAAGAGAGCATCAGGGGCCAACCCTCAGGGGGCATGGGGGCAGTACAAATGCGGGGCCAGGGTATGGGAACCAGTGGGGGAACAGGGAGGGAGTCACTGAAGGATAAGGGGCAGTGGGTGAGCAGGGAAACAGAAACTTGGGTACATTAGCATAAGAGAACAGGGGATCCTATGGGAGAAGCCTCGTGTGACTCAGGGAATGCTTCTCAGGGTCCCCTCTTCCCAGGGGATCCCCACAGCTGGCAGCATGTTATGGCCTGCAAACTGCAGCTGGTCCAGCTCTGATCCTGCAGGTGAAGGCATGAGGAGGGTAAAAGGGGAAGACTTAGGCTATCCTTTCTTCTGCTGTGCAATGTCTTCACAGGAAAATGAGCTTCTACTCATGTTTAGCTTCCCAGTCCAGGCTGAATTCACAGCACTGATTTTATGGTTAAAGTGGAAAACTCAGAGATTAGTCACAAAATGAGACAGAAAACTGGCAATGGCAGGTCTTTCTCCAGGGCTCTCTGATTAGAGTTTCAACATGGCCAAAATGAGGGGTCAGTTGTCTGACTCTCTCCAGCTCCGGGCAGTCAGGAGCTTTAACTGAAGTGTGTTTTTACCCTTGTAGAGGTTTGACCCTGGCTGGATGCCAGGCACCCTCCAAAGGCACTCTCTCACTCTTCTCCACATTGCATAGTGGAGAGAAAATATAACAAAAGGTTCATGAATTGAGATAAGGACTGGGAGAGATCACTCACCAAATACCATCATGGGCAAAATTGACTCAGCTTGAGGATAATAATTGAATTTATTACTAGCAAAATCAGAGCAGGACAATGAGAAGTAAAATAAGTCTTCAAAAACATCTTTCCTTCCTCTCCCCCTGCCCCTTCCCAGCTCTACCTCCTTTCCCTGAGGAGCAGGGAGACACTGAATGGGGATCAGTTCATCACATGCTGTTTCTGCTGCTGCTCAGGGACAGGAGTCCTTCCCTGCTCCAGCATGGCAGCCCTCTCACTGGAGACAGTTCTCCATGAACTGCTGCAACGTGGGTCACTCTTGCATAGGGTGGAGTCCTTCAGGAACAGTCTACTCCAGCATGGATCTCCCACAAGTCTTACCAGGAAATCTGCTCCAGCTCCTCTCTCCATGGATCGTCCAGGATCCTGCCCCAGCAGGGCCTCCCAAGGTGTCACAGCCTCCTCCAGGCATCCAGTTGCTCCAGCATGTGGCTCCTCCAAGGGCTGGATCTCTCTGTCTCCTGTGGATCCCCATGGGCTGCAGGGGCACAGCTCTTCACCACGGTTTGCACCAGGGGCTGCAGGGGAAGAACCTCCTGCCCTATTTCTCCACTGATCTCAGTGTCTGCAGGGTTGTTCCTCTCACATATTCTCACCCCACCATTCTCTGGCCACAATTACACTTGCAGAGTAACTTTTTTTCCCTTCTAAAGTATGTTATCACAGAGGCATTACTGTAATTCCTGACTGGCTCAGCCCTGGCCAGTGGCAGGTCCATCCTGGAGCCATCTGGCATTGGCTCTGTCTGACATGGGGCCACCCTTGTAGTCCTGCCACTACCAAAGGCTGTCTTCACAAACCCAGTACAACTCCCTTCTGCTGACTCTCTTTTCCTTTGTATGAAGTAGCTGAGCATCCATTGGAGCTGAGGTCTCTCCCTCCGTTAGTGAGCTCTTTTCTTCTGTATGCTATGAATATTTATATAAATTATGCAAGCTGAAGAACTGAGAAGGAAAGCAAGGAGCACTGCCCTCAGCACATCTGGCAGTGTGACCTGCAGGGGCCCAGGCGAGATGTCCCTGTGCACAAAGACAGTTTCTGCAGGTCAGATCTAGAAAGGACATGACTTCTTGTAAAGGCAAGTCTTGCAGGGGGAGAGAATAAATTTTATTAGCTAAGGCAACAATCTGGCAAGTTCTTGTATGCATATCTACACAAAGCATATGCATGTGAGGGAAATATCAGTGGTAAAAAGTAGGAAAGCCAAAGGAAAACATATGCCACCTTCCAGAAAGCCCAGCTAATGACATTTCCTGATACGGCCATCCACAAGGGCTTGTGGAAGAAGGAAGCTTACTACACTGCAGGTGGCTGGGTAAAACCCTGGAAACATCTCACTCCCATTTGATGTGTGGGAAGGAAGGGCTTGGCAATTCCTGCAGCTCTGTGGGAAGCTTTCAACTGGTGCTGTGTGAGACTGTTGTTCTTTAAGCTAGGGCTCAGCAGTCCTGTCCAGACCTGAGAATGTCCATGTTCATTTAAGATCTAGACAGGAATGATATCTCTGGTGAGTCTCCTTCTCTGGTGTGAGAAACAACATTTCAATGGTTTCTGACAACTGCTGGAGACTTTACTGACCTGAAGACCAACTGTTTTCCAGAACTCAAAGAGAATTTGTGAAGAAAAGGCAAAAACTCTCAAACTGGGTGAGGTGAGCAGCGCTGTCTTGTCCAGATGAAAAATCCTGAAAGAAAAGCAACACAGAGTTTCAAGGGACTTGTGTACCGTCAAGAATAGAGTTATCTGAAGACGTGCACAGATCTCCGGTGTCTAATCTAAGAGGGGAGCAGTTTTTCTGGGTGTGTTGCTCTCTCAGGTGCAGCCAACAAAAGCAAGAAGTCAGTTGATGAGGTAGTGACAGGTGAGGGTGGAGCTCCTTGGGGACATTCTTCAAGGGGCCAAGGGGTGCCAAAGGATGAGACTCTCAAATGAAATGGAAGATGGGGAGCTCTTGATTTCTGTGGCTAGCTTCTGCTTTACAGAAAGCTACCACCATTTTCCCAGGTGTGTACAGGATGACTGGGGAGATTTCATTGTTGAGGGTGTGAAGTTCTGGCATAGGTGGGTTATGAGGGAAGACGAAACCCACATCCATGATGTGGGCACCAGCACTGCCTGGAGGTAACTGTTGCTTCTGCCTTAAGAGGATCTACCTCTAGGTCCTCACACAGGCAGAACGTGGCAGGAAGGTCATGGGGACATGTGAGATCTTTGGTGAGGAGGCCACTCTGCAGATGTGGATGGGCCACAGGGGTTTCAGTGCTTATGTTGAGGCAGTTGTACTGTGACTGTAAGAAGGTGAGCAGCTGCACTGGGGCTGCTGGGGCAATGTGTAAACTCCACTCTGGGCCTCCACAGCCTGATTTCAACACGTCCTTGAAAGCAGATGCATGTCCACACACACTGTGGAACCTGGGCCCCAGCCCCTGGCCTCTGGTCTTACAAAGGCTGCTTGGGACAGAGCAGCTGGAACTCCCTGGGTGGAGATGTGCTGTGATGTCTCCTGGAGAACCAGGAGCAACAAGCCAAAAAGCAGCCTTTACATTCGGTTGTCTGCTATGTGCTGCCATTAATCCACTTCAGTTTATTTGGCAGCAGCGATCAGAATGAATTAATTTGGGATTTTCAGGCTGTTGAATGTTTTTCCTCAGGCAGCTTTCTGTTGAGTTCTGGGCTTTTGGGATTAGCTGCTATTTAAAGCAGCAGTGTGTGAACTTTCCTGATGGCTTGTGCTCTGTCTGTCCAACTGAGACAGAAGAATAAGTGATGCATGTGGGTGCTATTCAGTGCTCTGCATTGGCTCCCCCATCCCTGGTGGGATTGATCTTGTTTCTAGGATGTAGGCTTTCAAATCTTTCTTTGTTCTGGGGTCTGCTGTGTGGCAGCTAATGTTGGGCTACAGACCTGTACAGTCTCCATCTCTCTAGGAAGGGGAGATGCTTGACAGCCACTTCTTTGGGGGTAAAGAAGCTGTTTTTGCTGTTTGCTTCTTGACACAGTCAATTCTGCTGCTTTCACTTGCAGAGCTGCCCCAGGGGGACCAGGCTTCGGTGTCGGAAGAAAAGCTGGTAAATAGAAAGACTGAGCTATGAAAAAGCATCAGAGGAGTTTGGGGAGTGGTGCAGTGACACTGGGAGCTGCTGTGTGAGGGAATCTGTCCCCAGGCTGTTCGGAGCAGAGGCAGGAGCCGGGGGCCAGGGACCTGAATGCACTGAGCAGGGGCTGCCCTGCTCCCAGCCCAGCACCAGTGTGGGCAGGAGGGTCTTGAGCAGCACCACGTCTTGAAGAAAATGTGCAATGTTTGCCTGCCTGGGCATTTAAGCACGTGATTCATACCTTTCATATTGGGATGTCCTTACCTTCTTCTAACAGATTCTTTGACTTGGGTGCATACAGTAAGGGTCACAGGAGTCTGTGACAAGAGCCTGGAGTCTGGAAGCTACTTGCTGAAAGGCAGGTGCTTAAAATCTCGTGTAGGGGCTGAGATCTGCAGCCTGACTTTCAGATGGGCAGGGAATACCCCAAAGGCTTTAATAGCAACCATTTGGAAACAAAACAACAGAACTACCCAATAGGCTTGTGTGACTGACATCAAGTTTTCACCTTCTTTTTATGTCCAACTCCAGTTCTTCCCCCTTTTATACCACAAACAAGCTTTTGCTTTGCTTTACAGTGAGAATTTAAAGGGGGAGGCAGGATGAAAAAAAGGGTTAGGGCATTGGGTCTTCTGGTCTTGATCTTGCAAATGCACTTGTCTGGGATGCTGTAACACAGGGTCTGTGAGATCCACAGAGAAGGTTGTGTTTGACCAAACTGGCCCAAACTTGCACTGGCAAGACCCTGACCATCAATCCTGTGTTCAGAAGCTACAGATCCTCCCCAGGGCTGCAGGACCAAGCCTTGTACCAATCCCTGGATAGACTTATCCTTTGACCTTACCTGTAATCTGTGGTTTAGAAATGGGAATCTGTTTTTGAAATGTTTAGACAAAAATCAGTGCTCATCCCACACCTTCCTATTTTCAAACTAGGAATTTTTAACTGGACAGAAGTTTAGGTCTGTGACAAAAAAGATAGCAGCTAGAACTGTCCTGGTGACTGATTTTGTATTTGCAAGTTACTATAGAAAACTTTTCAATCCAGAAATATTTTAGCTGGCACTTGTTTAAATTGGATTCTCTGAAAATAGCATGAGTTATTTTAGAAATCTTTTCTGCCTTGAGCTTCTTAGTACCTATTAGGAAATTTTAAGTATGCATTCACTATGCTAAAAGAATAATGGAGAACTCAGAGCAACCAGTTCTGTGTGGGATGCTTAAAGCATTAACATATTTTGAAGAGATTATTTCCAAAATAAGATACCTAGAGTTGGAAGTGATCATAATGTGAAAATCCTGCAGTTGAAAGATATAAAGTGGGAAATGTAGAGAGTTGGAGGCATGTATGTGTTCTGGATTAGGATTAAGTGTTTATGTGTGCACTCTCACAGCCTACTGCTATAGCATTATTAATATACATTCATACATAACAGATTTAAAAGTTATTCACTCTAAGAGTCAGTTTCTGTGATCTGTGAACTTCACATGGAGATACTAAACCAAGTTCTGCCAACTTAAAGCAAAAAATGCTATTTGTTATCATATAGGTGGTGTTATTTTTTGTCTTTTTGTGCATTGGAGGAAATTTTCCTTTCAGTGGGAAAATTACCACAACTGCCATGGAAAGGAGAACAACCCTTTGCTTTTGCCTTTATTTGGGATGGAGGAGTGTGTGCTAGAGAAAGCCACATGATACTGGATGGAGATGCAGAGGAGCAAGCTTCTGTCAGATACGGCTTTGGCCACCCTGCTGTCCCCAGGGAGCCCTGTGATTTTGGAAGCATTAATATTTGCTTCTCTCTGAAAACCTCGGGTAGATTCAAGATTCCCAGCTGATCTGGTGAGGGAGTCCTGGGAGGAAGGGAGTGGGTTAGTTGTGTTATAGGCTGGAATATCAGCAATATATATCAGCTTCTGGGAGCTCCTCTGAAAAGAAGGAAATACTGCAAGGTAGGGACAACCTGTAGAGGTGATAAAACTAGTGCCCATTTTCCCTGAAAGTCACAGGACCACCCTTGAAGCTGTCCTTGCAGCATCCAGAATGGACCTTCTTCTATTTAGGCAATCGTGTCCCCATTTATGGACCTTTTCCTGTAATGTGTGCTTATAAAGTGCTAATTCTCCCCAAAGCCCCAGACATGCGTGACAAAATGTTCGGCAAAAGCCACAGCATGACAAAAGTTGTACACTCTTCCTTCTTGCTTGTCCTGCTGCTTGGAGCCATCAGTTTAGGTGTAACTCTGTGACTGCTCAGTCCTGAGGGATAGAGGTTTCTGTCCACTGCTTGGACTGCTGCAGCTCTTTCCAAGGCCACCTCCTTACAGAAGTGGCTGCTACTCAGTCAATGAATTCACTGCACACACACACACACACACACACACACACAGTTTCACAGCTCTGCATCGCTCTTCATCCAAAACCCAAAACTAAAGATCTGCATTTCTTCTAAAAAATTATCCATAGTCTACTGAGTTCATTTCTTTTTCTTATGCAGTGAGCTGACAAACGTTAGAAATGAAGGATAATGTCTGCACTTGAGGTTTTCTCCTTACACAAAATTACCTCAGCCCTCAAGCTCCTTTGTGTTGTGTTCAGTGCCTTGCAACAGTGCCTCCATGTTTATCAAAGGAAATGTAAGGTTTTTGAGTGTCTTGGGTAATAGTCAAGCCAAACAGCTTCTGGTGGGTATTAAAATACTTTTCTGGTTTGAAAAGTTCAAACATTTGTTAACAAACAAGAGTTCTGGAAAGGCAGTAAATTAATCCAAATCAAATTTAAACCCATTATGCTCATGCCTTACCTGGTCCATATTAAATGAATCTTGAGAGAGTGTTTGGATACACCCCTGTGGAACTAGTCATCAAAATGCCTTCTAAATGAGAAGACATTAAACAATTTTTTGTCTAGAAAATGTTTCCCAGTGCCCTTCATGCCTCAATGCCTCAGAGTGTTTTGGGCTCATACAAGTGCTAAGCAAAATCTTTAAATTTGTACTAAATAGGTACCCTGGAGAAAACACATAATGAGGAAGAAACGCCCTGGTTGTCTTCATGGAGTGGTCCTTTTATTTTAACAGTTCTGGTGACAGGCCAGGGGACTTAGATCGGGTTTTCCAAGCATCACTTTTACAGCTTTTGGGGGCACCCTCTTTTCCCTTTGGACAAGATGCAACTATGGAACAGAGCTGGGACAGACCTTTTCATCCATTAAAGTCTCTCTCAAGCAGTTGGAAATATCTTCAAGGTTTTTTTCTAGCAGTTGGGCACAGAGAGGCAATGTTAATGCACCTTCTTTTCCTTGCAAGGGGCTGCCCTGAACTTTCCAGCAGTGATTGTGACATTGCTGCAGATGGATGCTGGATGAGGAAACAACAACAACAGAGACTAGCAGCCTGTCACCTTGGTCAAATCCTGGTTGCCCCAGGAATACACATTGGCCATGATGCAAGAATACAAAATGCTGGGATCTGAGGGTTGTAGTGTCCTTCACATGATGATGTGAAATTGCTGAGCTGTGTCACTGCTCAGGGAGCAGCTGCAGCCTGGCACAGGAGACTTGGCAAGGGGACAGGAGCATGGATCCTACCTGCAGTGCTGCTGTTTTGTGGTGGTGGGGCCATGGCCATAGAACCACTTCCCTCCTTCCTTGGCTTTTTCTACACAAGGTGCAGAGCTTGGGGCTGAATTCTCTGCCCTGGAGAAACTCTGTATTCCAGGAGGTTATTCTGGCTGGTTTGGCATATTTCAGTAAACTATGACATGGGTGTGCTGGCGGCACACACCCAGCAGCCCTTCTCAGACTGACAGATAATGGGACAAGGCTTGCTGACATGGCCTGGTATGTGTGCCAGCATCACCTGATGATAGGTAAATTTTCCTTTGTTTCTAGGATGAGAAGGGATCCTCCTGTCCACTTTAAGGAGATGGGTAACGATGGGATGTGGTGCTGGACGGGGTCAAGGCATTGGGGGGAATAAAAGAAATTGCAGTACCGAGGTTGTAATAAACACAGATCGGAAAATAATTCCACAGAATGTCATTGCTCTATAAAGAACCTGGAACCCATTTGAGCCGGATGCAAACAAACCATTTGCACCTTTTCAATGAAGAAGGCAGCCAATATTCAGCATGACAGAGCTTATGCTGGATATTCACCCAGAGGGGTATTCTAGAGCAAGGCTGGGATGCAAACAGCAGCATTGGGATAGAAGGGGAGCAACAGTGTCATCTCTGTGCTTGCTGCTGGGGTGACTGCAGCAGAAATGCTATGTTCAGCCCTGAGCCTGCAGCTGAGAAACATTGGAGGAGGCTCTGAGAAGAAGAAGGAAAACAAGTGGGAGACCAGCAAACTAGTTTTGTAATGAAAGAGTTGGGAATTCAATTTATTTGACTTACCACCCAGGAGGCCAATGGCTGACTTGATCCGAATCTCTAAGTACCTGCTGGAAACAGGGATGTGATGACAGAGGGCTCTTCAGTAAAGCAGGCAGACAAATAACAAGACCCAGTTGCCGCATCTTAAAACACAACAAATTCAAAGCAGAAATGAAGGGTAGTTTTGTTTTTCCCAACTGGGTTAATCGGCTGTGGTGGAGTCTCAGTCTTGTTCCAGAAGCTGCCCTTGAACCTCAGCAGTCCTGCCACATGGAATGGGGATTTAGTAAAGCAGCAATCCCCACCTTGCAGTTTATCTGGGGAAGGCTGGTAGGGCAGTGTGGGCTTGCTTTAACCCCCACTGTGGCTGAGTCTTCTTCCCCAGAGTGACTTGCAGGTGTTCAATCTTCTAAAGTGGAGGAATCACATAGGAATGCAGCAACAATGGTTCATCCCCTGGTTTACCTCAGGGCTTGCTTTACTGCTCTCTGGGGGCATGGGTCAGGCTGGACCACTGGCAACCTCCATGGTGCTGGTGCTGCAGGAAGCACTGCCCTGGTGTGGGTTGCTTGGCCAGGGGTCTGAGGCGAAGGCACTGCCTCTGTGTTGATAACCCCCAGGGTGCCCAGACACTTGAATGCTAGAGAGGTGACTGCCTGCAGATTCAGGGATCTCACAGCATGTGCCTTCACTCCTTTACCTCAGCATAATATTTTGCTCCCCCAACTCCTCTTGGGCCCCAAACCTGGCTGATTCTAGTGCAAAGTGAGTCTCTTCTGCTTTGGCTTATGCTGCTGAGAGCACAGGGGAGAGAAGGAAGAGCAGAGGGAAAAGGACCACAGCTGGATGCCAGATCACTCTTTCCTCTGTGATACTTCAGGAATGGAGAGACCATGCAGAAAGTACTTCCTTAGCCTTGGCAAGAAGATGAATTGGCGAGGCACATGAAATTGTGAGTGTAAAGTCAAAGCATGCATGTTTGGTCTGTCTATGTTCCCATCACTCTAGATGCAGGTCTGCAGAAGACAAACAGCATCTCAGGCTGAGACTTGTGTGTCTCCTGCTTTGGACTAGCACATCCCCATTTCATAGTAGACAACTCCCTCTCTATATTCCACGCTCTGTTGTGTGCACCATGAAACAAGATAACTTTTAGGGGTGCAGGTCTATAAGATGATCATGTCTGGAGACAATGATGGAAAAATGATCCTGTCAGCTGTGCACTTCTCTTCTGAGAGGGAGTTAGATTGAATTAAGTCTTTGCTATCAATCTGGAATCAGAGTCTGGGAGTAAAACATAGAGCCTGGACTTGGGCTGTTGATGTGGCTTTGTCTATGGCTGTATTGATGTACTGCTTTACTGCTATTTCTGCTATTGGATATATTAATGTTTTATAAGACCTTGCACAAAAGCTCAAAGAGAGTTCCCTTGCTAGCTGAACGACCAAATTCTCACTGTTAGCTGAATGTCGAAATTTTCACTCTTATGCCAAGGACTAATTCTAGTGTTCAGGCAGTGTCCTAAGTCCTGTCCTAGCTATGGAAGTAGCTATGAAAGTAGAAGCTACTGTCCCTGAGACACTGTACAACGTTTTGTATAAAAAGGGAGAGCACAGAGATTTTCTGTGAGCTGCTCTGCTCCACTAGGCAGTAACACACTGCATTTGTTAATAGTGAACTGCTTCTCCTTAGCAAAGGATTTTCTGCTCTTTGTGAAATATGCACTGCAACACTGAATTACTCTAAAAATGAAATTTTTTATTTGCCAGGGAAAAAAACTTTAAGAGTCATTTGGGTTCAACCCTTCTTCCCTTGGAGGAAGGTGAGAAGACTACTGCACGCATGATACAAGTTGCTTTTATACCTAAATTTTTATCCTGCTTTAACACATTCCATGGAGATGATAACAAGAAGGGGCTATGTGTTACCCAAAGTTATAATGTTCTTCTAACCAGAGGTCTATAATGCTGCTTGTCCCTCTTTCATAAACATTTCAGCCTAGAAGCTGCAGACCTGGGTGATGTGCCCTCTGCATGTGCATGTCCAGTGGTCCCTCAGCTATGTATGCTAAATTCATGTATTGGAGGAAAACATGCTTTCTGTTGTCCAGTTTTTCCCTGGTGTTTGGACTGTGGGGAGACTGACTGCAGCTCCTGGGATTTTCTTTCTCTTTCTTTACTCCTGGGTTTCCTTTGGTGGCAACCTTCTTTCCCCACTGTCTTGCTCCTGTCTGCACTTCTTCACAAGGCAGGGAGGACACGGCAGGTGCTGGGACACAATGAGCCTTGGGAGACTCTTGCAGCTTCCTTTTATTGACTCCAGGGGCCTCTCTTGAGTTTGCTATCTAAATGGCTTTGGACTGGATAAAGGAAACAAACAACTCCCTGACAAACTCTCTGGAGACTGCATGTGTGCTCAGGGCTTGAATCAGCAGAAAAAGTTTCAGTGATTCCTTATGCTTTGAATAAGGCATAGAAAGTCAAGCCAGTAGTGACAATAAGGAAAACCAGAGAATTTGTACCTGAGCAGCACAGGGAGAAGAGAAAGGGAAATGGGATGGCTCTTCTGATATCTTTGATAAAAAATTCTGTAAAAAAAGCCAAAAAGGCTTGCCTTCTGTTGTAAAAAAAGCTGATTTTATAATGAGTGAGTAGGAGATTTCAGTTCTGACAGGATGGGCTGGCTCTGGGCTCATAAAACTGTTATGCTTCCAGCTCTTCCACATATACCATCTTTGCTGAAAACGATGTTTGGTTGAAATCTGCTGTATTTGGATGTTTGCCTGTGATTCCAGATGTTCAGTGTCCTGATCAGAGTTTTTATGCAGAAATTTATAGTCCGAGAACTGCAGAGGAACGGCTGGGTCCTATACAAGTGCCATATTTGCTACACACTGAAATGGATGTGTTGTACACAATGCAGAGGAAGTCACTCATGATCCCAGGGGTTCATTGCACAATCTTCTCCGTGATGGGACTTGTTCTGTGGAGTGAGTTGGACACAGAATCACAGAGTCACAGAATGGTGTAGGTTGGAAGGGACTTTGCCATTACCTAGTTCCAAATCCCCCACCATGGGCAGGTTCCTTGGCACCTTCCACTTGACCAGGTTGTTCAAAGCCCCATCCAACCTGCCTGCGAACACTTCCAGGGATGGAACATCCACAGCTTCTCTAGGCAACCTGTTTTGGTGCCTTACCACCTTCACAGGGAAGAATTTATTTCTAATATATAATCTAAAATTCTTGTCTTTTAATTTTAAACCATTCCACCTTATCCTATCACTGCATGCCCTTTTAAAAAGTTTCTGTGCATGGGCATGATTTCTTTCCCAGAAAACCCTCCATAAGGAGAAACAGGGAAGGCCTGTTTGGAGGGAATATGATACTGAATGATTAAAGTGTTTTCATGATTAACACGGTATTGAAAACCTCTACTTCACAAGTTAAGAGGTGACTTAACTTCCCCCTGAGACTAAGATCTCCCCTTTTCTGGAGAAGTCTATAAATGAAATGGAGGAAATGCTTGATCGGAATCAGAGACCACAGATCACCCAGCTCCAGTACCCAGTCTTAGACTATGACCAGTGATAAATGCTCTTTTGGACAAGAATAATATGATAGATAATATTTGGAGACAATTTGACAATTCACCTAAAATCCTGTTCTTGACACCTCTGACAGCTAAGTTGCTTTAAGAAAAAACTTTTTCCCATTCGTGTTCAGGCTGCTGCAGTGTGCAATGATGGCTGTTGTTCTGTGATGTGAGAGTAGCGATTTCTGTCACTCCAGGCCTGCCCTCACCTCCCCCAGCTGTCCTTCCTCATCGGAAGTCTGTGCCCCTTGTTGTCACATGTTCTTTCCCTGGCCCCACTGCCAGCCTCTGGCCATTCTGATGTGGCCAGCCCTGCAGCACCAAGCAGGTCACCTCGTGTCAGCACAAGCACTTCCCACTCCCTTTCCCAGCTCTGAATCGCTGATCGTCAGAGCACATCACCTCGAGCATCTTCTTCCAGTCGTGGTTGTCTTTGCTGACCTTTGGGAAGTGAGCTTGCAAAATGTCTCGTATTTGCTGTGAGCCAGAGAGAGGGTAAATTCTAATTATTCCCTGAAACCAATGGGTTGGACAACCTCTCCCTGCAGCCCCTAAGCACTGTGCATTCTGTTCTGTAAATCAGGTGCTTTATTAGACCCACTGTAGCAGAAAATGAAATGTAAAACTGAGTGTAGGCTTATTTTAGACACAGTAGTAGCAGAATTAAGAAGGGAAATATCTTTGACTTACCGGGGGAAGTTATTTAGGAAGAAATTGGAATGGTTAATTAGAGAAAATTATCTCTATCTAATACTTGAAGGCTAATTTAAATTCTCCAGTCTTTTTCATGTAAGGAAAAATCTATTTTAATAGCTTAGATTATTATCAGGGAATGTAAGTTTAGTGGGAGCAAAAAAATTTTCATAAATTTTCCACGAAGAAATATTGTTAAAGTTGCAACTGAATATTATGACAGATTTAAAAATCATAGTGGGCCTCTTTTAAAAAAAATTGTTATTATTTTATTCTTGGAGGGCAGGTGGAAGGTTTGGGACAGGGAGAAGACAGGTAAAGAGATTTATTAAGCTTTTTGAATTTTCATGTACACCGTAACATTTTTTTGAGATCAAAAGCTGTATCTGTGTGATTATTGAATTTTAAACTATGAAAATAAACAATTAATCTCTTGACAAAATCCCAGGATTTGTAAGGGTGTCAATAAAAATACTTCTTTTATGCAGGGGATATCATATTGCAAGTTCCCAAAATATGGTTTTTTGTTTGGTTTCAACCAAAGAAAGTCTCATGTTGATTAACTACCCTTCTTTAATTTAATCTTTTACTTAGGCTTTCAGTTGTTAAAGTAAGAGCTTAGGAATAATTTTTGACAACTTTCCAAAAGCAGAATTCTGCCTTTCACCTGCTGAAGACCCGATGTTTTGCACATTGTGCTGTCTCTGAGGTAGTTGTAGATGACCAGATTGCAGCTGTAGAATAGCTGCAAAGAACAAAGTGAAAAACCTCCTTGTCCCATTACCAGTGTGTTCCAGTCTCCTTTGCCTTGACTGGGACTGTCTGTTGTTTCCTCTCTAATGCAGTGTGGTGTTCCCCCACTCTCTTTCTACCCCCTTCCATGCTAAATCCTGGTCAATCCTTCAGGCTCCTCCTATAGGTCTGTGAGGGACCCCAACTCCAGCCCCCCAATCCCCATAAACTCTAGACCCTCTGCCTTTCTTTGTCTTTGTCTCTGGAGATCTGCATGCCACCATGTGAATAACGACCTTCCCTGCTCTCCATGCGAAAGCCTCTTCTCATTTCCTTTACTGCTGTGTTGTTGTGAGCAGCAAGCTGCTAGAGCTAGCCATGAAGCTCTCTGGCTGGTGAGGACTCTGTGATCCATGCCTTCAGAGGGAAGGCTTGGAGCGTAAGAGGCCGACATGGGTCAGGCAGAAACACTTTTTGCCCTGCTTGCTATTTGCAGCTTGCCACCAAAAAGCCGGCAACTGCAACAAATGGTGCCCAATGCGGGGCCTCTACACAGAAGGGCAGCAGAGAGCGTCCCCCTGCAGCCGCAGCTGCAGGAGAGAGGTCGCCTTGGGAAAGCCATTTCCCTGACGAGAACCTCGTATTGCAGCGAGAACACTGGAGGGGCAGTGTTGGAGTTTAAAAAGTTCCCCATTCTTTTTTTTTTTTTTCTCCTCTCCTCTCTTAAAGGAATTTTTCCCCATGTTTGGTTGCTAGAGAACAAATAGCTGGGTACTTAAGAAAAACAAAGGGACATGGCCACAAAGAAGGGCCCGGCCCTCCTTTTTGCCTGGAACTTTTCTCATTAAGCAGAAACTAGAACTGGGCGAGATTGAAACTGGCAAAGGGGAGCAAGATACAGCCTAGCTGCAGTTTTTCGCTGGCATCTCAAGGAGAGAGAGGCTGCTCTGCCCTGCCGCTCCTCTGCTTTTTCTGCCAGTCCTCTGCTGCCCTGGTCGCCTTCACTGCTTCAGCCATTTTCTGGCACAGCCCTCACTCCTGCTTGGGTTTCGGCTTTTCCTGCCGCTGCCGCTTTCTGCTACACTGTAGCTCCAGCGCCCTGCCTGCTGAGACCTCCTGAGACCCCGCTGCAGCTCCGGAGTTGGATACATCTCATCTACAGCCCGGGATTTGGATCCATCTCTCCTGCTCCAGCCTCCTGTCCCCGAGGGTCTTCCCCTCTGTCCCAGAGGTTTGTGAGTTTACTCTCTGCCTCCGCCATTCCTGTGAGGGCCGAGCTCGCTCCGGAGCGCCCCCTGCAGCCGCGGGGGAACATCGCTGCCTGACAGCCCAGCGAGGCTGCACCGGACTCTGCTCTGTTTGGTATCACCACCAGGGTTACTGCTGTTTGTTTGCCTTGCTTTATATATGTGTTTATATAATCATTAGTAAAAAACTGTTATTCCCATTTCCCATATCTCTGTTTGAAAGCCCTTGATTTCAAAATTATAATAATTCAGAGGGGAGGGGGTTGCATTTTCTATTCCAAGAGAGGTTTCTGCCTTCCTTAGCAGACCTGTCTTTCAAACTAAAACAGGCAGTCAGTAGCCTCTGCAAAGAAGTCGTGCTGAAGCGCAGCAAACCACCACGAGTGCTTTATGTTGGCTCTCCATGCTAGTAAGCTCCTGTGGAGACCTGTTGGAAAGCCCCGTGGTGAGGGGAGCCTGTGGCTGGCCTGGTAGGCCTGGCACAGGGATCGCTTTTTCTTTTTAGTTTAATCCTTTTTGCCTCCGGTTGGGTGGAGAGTCGGGGGTGGGTTATTGGTGAGGTGAAGGGGGTCACGCCTCATGCAAAGCCTCAGCAAGAAAAAAACCTGTCTCTAACAAGAGAAGATTTAAGTTCTGTACCCCCAGTTTTGGGAGAAGTTCCTTCATTTAAAATTAGCTGTCCTTCATTCTTGTGCACAAAAGAAAAAAAATAATTAATCTCTGTTTTGTTTTACTTAGTTATTCAGAGCTTCAGTCATGTAGCAGTGCCCCCCCCCCCCCCCCCCCCCCCCCCCCCCCCTTCTCTCCTCTTTACCAACCCAA
>VZTN01026772.1:12059-31901 GCA_013400515.1 Erpornis zantholeuca | reverse complement strand
CGTAAGAGAGAGCTGACCATACTTTTTTGTCTCCTCTGTCCTCTTCTTGTGTTGGAGCTGGGCTCCCTCTAAACCCCCGTCCAAAACCCCCAAACCACTCCCTGTGTTCTGCAAAGATGGCGCCGGACATCCATGTGTTCAGGCCTGCCATGCCATCTTCTTCTTTCCCTTCGAAACTTTCCCGGGCCTGCAAAAACCCCACCCCGTCGTTGCTGATGTTCTGGGCGGGCTCCCTCCCCTTTTTTCCCCGGTGTTGGTGAGTGTGTTTTCGGTCGTGGACCCTCCCCTTCCCTCTCGGCCCCGGGGGGGAGGGCAGTACTCTCGTGTGGGTGGGCAGGAGGGGCTGTGGCCTACCCAGCAAAACTGTTCTGGATGGGTGGNCACCCTGAATCCTCCATGTTTGTCCCCATTCACCTCCATACTACAAAACCCAAAACTATGATTTTTCACCCTGTGATAAACTAACTACAATCTGTCTCACATTCTCGATGCTTGCAGTTCATCCAAAAGTTTTGGGAGCTTTTTCCAGGGGCACAGATCAAAGGCTGTGTCCCCCTGGGATGTCAGGGGGTGGGTCCCAGACCCCCCTGAGCAACAGGAAAGCTTTCCCAGTTTTCCTGGACTCCAACAGGTGTGGCAACATAGTGTCAGCAAGTGCTGCCTGGCAAGCAGCAGCAACGAACCCCCTGGCAGCCCCAGCAGAAAAACAACCTGAAGGAACTGCAAAGACAGCTGCAGTCCAAAAAACTCAACCTGCACCGATACTATTACTTTGAATTATGTTATTATTTAAATTCTACATTGTTCTCCTGATTTTCTAATGTATAAGAGCTTACTGTGAAAGTCTTTAAAAAAAATCTCTTTCCTTTCCAATTTAGTAAAAAATGGGAAGATGGGGTGTTCCGCCACCCCCTTTTTACCCCCTTCCCTGCTAAATCCTGGCTACTCCCTCAGGCTCTTCCTATTGGTATGTGAGGGACCCCAACTCCGCCCTTTCCCCGATCCCCATAAAATCCTAGACCCTCTGTCATGAAGGTCCCCAGCTGGTGAGGACCCCATGGTCCAAGCCTTCAGAGGGAAGGTGTGGAGCACGAGGGCTGATGTGGGCCGGGCAGAAACTCTTGCAGTGCTCTTTGGCGCTGCTTGCTATTTGCGGCTTGCCACCAAAACGCCAGCAACCGCAACACTGCAGTAGTTCTCTTCTTGCCAAAGAGACTTCTCTCCTCAGACACCTGGTACCTGATCCCTTGCTAAAGCTCCAGTTGCTCAAGAGAAGCCTTGGTTGGGTTGCACCTGTTTTCCAATGAGGACATTACTCCTTTTCAGAATGACTAGTTTCCTGTGCTGCCCAGGCTTCTCAACTGATGCAAACGAAGGAGTGCATTAGACAAAAATGATAAAACAGAGCCTGGAGACAGTCTGTGACTGCCACCATCACCAGAAAAGTGCTGCACCAGAGTTTGTTTTTTGTCAGCACTGTACTTTTTCTGGAACAACGCAAAGCATTTGGACACCAAGTTAAGTTCTTACATTCATTTACCTTCATTCTCACAAGAACTAAAAGCAAAGAAGCCAACAGCTCCTCAGTCAGAAAACCCTTTTCCTTCCAAATTCAGTAAAAACCTATTGCACAGTTACATGTTTAGCATGAGTCCAGGCATCAGCCTGTGTATGGTCGTCAGGTATGAAGGAGAGTTTGTATGGGAGACTCCAGGACACTGTGTTAAGGAGTCAGCAATACAAACAACACAGGAGTAGCCTTTCATTTTCTCCTGAGAGGTGGTGATCTATTAAGCCACCTTTGAGAGGGATGAATGACATTTAGTCACTGGGTAGACAACATATGTTGCATGACAGTATCTGCAATTACCGAATGAGAAGTTGTAGGCTATTTTTTCTCTTGAGAAGATATGTTTTCTATGTAGATATGCATCTCCTACACCAGGGATACTTTGTTTTATCTACTGAAATTCTGCTTTTCACTGCAATTTCTGCAAAGGAGTGGGACAGATTCATGTTTGTCTAAAATAAATATGCAAAGATTTATATTTTAAGTAGAATAATTATATTCTGCCAATGTTACTATAATAAACTTGCCTTTATTGTTTTGTTGTTTTTTTTTCTTTTGTATAGCCCAGTTCTGACACTATTGTGTTTTGAAAAATGGTAGAAGTGTGGACTACCTTCCACAAAAGCAGTCAGTAGTCCACGTCTGACATAAATGTGATGTGGCAGCTTTGAGACCAGAATACTGACTTGTGAAGTTATCTTTCTACCTACAAGTTTTAATGTTAGGTACTCTAGAGACAGTGAAATTCCATGATGACTCCTTTGTGCCAAAGCTGGTGAGAAGGACATTGAACTGTTCTGATGACTTCTTTCCCAACTGTTTATTAGTATCTAACCCACGACTTTTGTAAACAGGCTCAAAACTGGTATTCTTAAATTACAAAAGGGAGTTACAAGAAAGCAATCAGCACATTCAGTCCTATGCTTTCAGGCAGAGATTATCCTTCAGCTTCATTGGAGACTGGAAAGAAACAACCTACAAGCAGCTTACTTGGTAATAACACAATGCCTAAGACTTTTGTGTCTTTCCATGGAGTAGTGGATGCTGGCCAAGGGATTTTAGCTGGGTACACCACTGGAGTTTTCTAGTATCACAGACACTGTGGTTACAAGTGCAATTAAAGACTTTTGAAAGGGATTATGTAATAGTGCATGGGACACATAAAATGTAAAGCCAGATTCTGATCTCATTTGGATTAACTTTAATGAGGAGCAAATGCAAGAATTTAAGCAAAGATAGTTCATGTACAGCTACTGTAAACTGAGTCTCAGTTTGCTCCAAGCTGCCACATGCCTCAGTCCATCCCCTCATGCTTCTCCCCAGTGCTCAGGCAGCTGCTAGCCTGATGATGTTGTCCTGTCACAGGAGGCTGGATGCTATGCGAGGGATTATAGTTTTTGGTTTTTTGTTTGTTCTCTGGCTTTGCAGAGCATCGAATCCACTAGCCCAGATGCCTGCAACAGAATCCTGCCAGCTGTCACCATCAGAGGGCATGGCAGCAATGTGGCTGTACTCAAAATGATGGTTTCATATTCCTCCTATGTGCATGTGTGATGCCCTAAACATGACAGTACAAATCCCAATGGGGAAAGGGAGAGGTAGGATGCAGCTGCAACAGCAGAAGACAGAAAAGGCCGAAGAGGCATGGCAGAGAAGAAGTGGGTAGACTGGGTGTGAAATGTAGGGGCAGAGAATATCAGATCTGGGAAAGGCTAGGGAAGCAAAGAGGCAGACAACAGTTAAAGTGGCTTGAATCAGTGTGGAGAGCTTTCACTGAACAGGCCAAAGAGAGAAAGGGAAGTCTCTCCTTCTATTTTTAGCCAAGCAGCTGAATTACTCCACTTCCCTGCCCGCGGGGGTCAGGCAGTAATGGAAGCCACCCTCTGAGCAGCCACTGAGCAGGAGTAGGGCTGTGCTTTGCCTGCTGGTAGGGCTCATCTCCAGGCGCTGTGTGATGGCACGTGCTGCAGCACAGACCTCCCCTGAGCTGGAGATAAGGAAAACAAAAATACTAAGGGACTTGGCTATGTTTGGGCACCTGCTGGTCGTCCCAGAGGACTGCAGCAACAAGGGCTGCAAGTGGCTCTCCCCTCCTGATTTCTGGGAGATCACATCTATGCATGAGCAGCAGTGTGTTCCATGGCACACATGGTGAGCTCCCCATCCACCTCGTGCAGTGCAGCCAGTCTTCATTTCTGCACTCTGAGCAGTCCCTGCGCCCGTGAGCTTGCATGCCACATCATTTTGGGTATATTTGGTAAATCCTCAACTATCTAGAGAGATTATCTTCCTGATTTATCATCAAGCACCTTGTTCTTTTCCGGAGGGCAATTCAGTGCAGCTAAATTAGGTTCCTGTCTTGCTTTGTGCTTTGAAAGAGCCTTTTTCTCTGTCTAATGATTGTAGAGTACCTGCTTCCAGCTCGCATGCTTAAGTTAGGTGATGCTGTGTATATACTACTGATTATTCCTGGCCTTGTGAGGTGTCATCATCTCAGAAATACAGATCAAGGATGTGCCTAGCTGAGCAAAT
This sequence comes from Erpornis zantholeuca, assembly GCA_013400515.1. Taxonomy (NCBI): domain Eukaryota; kingdom Metazoa; phylum Chordata; class Aves; order Passeriformes; family Timaliidae; genus Erpornis; species Erpornis zantholeuca. The sequence goes on along the minus strand of VZTN01026772.1, from coordinate 27,799 downwards.
AGGATGGGAGATGATGTGTAAGGCTGAGGGTGACAAAGGAAGAGAAGATCAGTGCAGTCCTGACATGAGTGTTAATAACATTTACAAAGGCCTGGGTTTCGTTCTCCGCAAGAAATTCTTTGTGTTGTATTCTGGGGAGCCATTTTCATTGATGGTGGTCTGTGGAGAAGTATAAAAAATCAGTTCATTGTGCCGATTATTTTTGTTATTAGGTGTTTTTACTTTATTTTTTTTTCATCACAACCCTGGAACTGGTGTTTGAGGAATAAATGGATGAAATGACATCATGTTTTTGTCCTTTCAGGGTCTGTGAAGAGAAGAGGAGGTGAAATGTAGCAGGTAATTCACCACTGCCAGGATTATATCTTTTGTGCAGAATGTGGCCATGAGGTTTAATTTTTGGTTTTGCATTTTTGAGTTATTATCCACAAAGAGTAAGCACAAGGGTGCCCCAAAGGATGGGGATTTCAGGTCTCTCTTTTGAGATAATCCTTTGCAGTTTAATCTGTGGCTGTGAAAAGCCCGGCTTTGCTGGGCCCGTGTGGTTTGCGAAGCATGGGTTATTGCACTGTGGCTGGTGGTGCCCTAGGAAGAGGCAGAGCTGATTCATTCCCTACAGATTAAGAGTGGTGTGAGTGTGGTGACCACAACCCAAAAGGGCAGGATCTAATAAGAACCTTTCAGCACCACAGGGCAGCTGCGGTGACAGAATAAGCCATCTTGTCCTGCTGTATCTGGTGTCCTTGTGTAGTTTACATTTGTGGGTATGTATGGCTTATGGTGAGAACAAATGCTCTGCCCTGAAGCTGTCTGGGGGAAAGAAGGATGAGCTGGTGCTGAGTTACAGCAGAGCAGAGTGGACAATCACCTCCCTTGCCCAGCTGGCAATGCTGTGCTTGATGTCCCCAAGGACAGGGTTGGCCCTCCTGGCTGCCAGGGCACTGCTGACTCATGTTCAACTTGCCAATGACCAGGACCCCCAGGTCCCTTTCCATGGCACTGCTCTCCAGCCTCTCATTTCCCAATCTGTCCATACATCCAGGGTTGCCCTGTCCCATGTGCAGAATCAGCACCTTCCCTTATTAAATGTCCCACAGTTGGTGATTGCCCAGCTCTGTAATTTGTTAGGTCTCCCTGCAGGATCTCTGCTTTTGAGGAGTCAAGGCTCTCCCAATATCTCCCTTAGGTTTTGAATAACTGTTGAGCCAGATTTTGACAATTTATCCCAGTTGCTGCTCTGGGTCTTTCAACTGGTGAATGCATTGGCAGAGACTGAGGCAGACCTGAGTGCAGCAGGTAGATGTCTCCTGTTGAGCTCAGAGCTGCTGTGTACCTGCTGGCCCTGAGGAGGAAGGGTATCACCCCACATACCCTGCTGAGCTTGGCTGCAATGTGATCTTGCTGTAGCAGCCACTTTTTATTGCTGAGAGATGCCATCAGCTCAGGACCAGCTAGGATATCTGAGCTGGTGCTTCCCTTTCTGGTGCAGATGAGCCAGTCTGCACCTCTGGAGCACCAGTGGGAGCCTAGCAGTGTTATGGCAAGTAGTTAATTATGAGACAGAAGCTGAGCACACAATCTTCTGCTGCATCCCACTTCTGCTCCAGGGGCTGGTCTCTGTGTGCCAGTGCAGTCCCAAGGTGGGGACTGATGCCATTCCTCTGCAGGACAAGTTACTGCAAAAGGAGAACCACAGGAACTCCTCTCACAGGTGAAAGAAAACATGTGAAAAGCAGAGGAAGACAAATGCTCAAGTATCAGTCACTCAGCATCTCTGTCCTGATTTAGAAAAATGCACCCAGTGAGAGGTCACACCACCCTGGTCCCCACCTATCCTCTGGCTGATCTTGGGGACTCCAAGGTTCACTTTTCCTGGAAGGGAGCCAGGAAATTAATTTTCACTGAAGATGCCAGTAGCAGTACCTGCTGAGAATAGGCAGTATTCCTCTCACTGAAAGGCTGGAGATGTTCTTATCTGCCTTCATGAAAGGGCTGTAGGTGGCCCCAGCAACAATGGATGAATATCAAGGAGGTTTTGGAGCTGGCTAGTACAATTATTTTAATATTGCTGAGATTTTAGTATACCTGAGATGTGTTAGGCCACCGAGAGCCTTGGGCAGACTCTTTTTATTATTGCTTAAGCTGACATGATGAATCACTGTTGGTACCTGGTCTCAGCTAGATCTGATACAGTGACTGTCTGTACCTGCTGTTCTGGTTGTGCATCTTTTTCCATTGTGCAGATTCTGCAGATAGGATCTATGCTGTGATTTGAACATGAAATATTGGGGGTATAGAAGAACAATGAGATTTTCAGGATGCTGAGAGGTACGTGAGCAAGACTTCAGTGATGCTGCATGTTTGAATCTTGGCTCATTTGTGAATCCAACAGATGAAACTATCTTCTTCAAATTTTGCTGGCAGAGGAATCACAGCTGTACTTGGAGCACTTTTCCCTTTCTGGATTTACTTCCAAATTCCAGCCAATCTGACATTCCTTCTTCTGCTTCAGACATGCTGTTCCCCAGCCTGCATCTTCACAGGCAACACATGGGTCACAGTAGTTCACAAGAAGCCATTTATTTCTTTGGCTTCAACTCAAAAGCTAATTTGCTACATGGATTTTGAGGTGCACATCAGCAGATGCCTCAGGCAAGAAAGGAGGGTGACTAAGATGCAAGGATGTGCTGTGGATGCACCCTGGAAATGCTGCTGTGTTATGTCATGAGGACCTGGGCTTGATGTAAGCATGAGGTCACAGCCTTGAACACACCCCTGCCTCTCCCAGCAGGTTCGGACTAAGCTGCTGACACTCACAGCAGCTTCAGTGTTGTTTCAGTGTCTGCACAATAAGCAATGCACTGTGGTGTTATTGCTCTCTTGGCTGTGCCAAACCAACCCTAGGCAATACCTTGGTTTTGGGGACAAATGAGGGGTAAAGCAAACAAAAAAAAAAAAAAGGAGAGAACATAAGAGAAACTGTTGGTAGCAGTTACTGTTCACTTCAGACAGATGACAGCATTTTATTATCCCTTGCATGGTATCCAGGGGAACCTCAGGAGCTCCCTAGCAACAATATAGCAGGAAAAGGAAGTGTCTTAATTCCTGGAGCTAATGTGTTTGTGCAGGGCTATTGGCCCATGGACACTGTCTGTCCTGATTGTAATGGTATGGAGACCTGTTACTGCCTTCCACAGAACTGCCAGGCAGCAAAAATGGCAAAGGCAGAAATTTCTGGAATTGAGAGGGAGGAAAAGGAACAGACATAGTCTAAGGAGCCATGTGGTCAATCCATGAGGAAGGAAATACTTCTCTGGTCAGTAACTGACATGCATGGCCAGTCTGTATATTCTATAGAATAAAGATTTTGTGACATCTGCATTCCCCCAAGTCTCCTAAATATCCACCTTTTCAAGTTCCTTTCCTCCTTTTCTATCTCCATTTAATTATCCATATATCCAAATCTAATGTTTCCTTGTTTATGAAGATGACATGATCCTGCCATTGCTCCTCTTACTGCTCTGCTGTAAGTGGATCATGAAAAAACAGGAAACCATACTGTCTATGTTCTCTCAGGACTGCCTTCATAAAGGATCCCAAATTTCCTTGATGGCAAAGCTTTCAAACGCTGAATGTAGTCCTCTAAAACAAGAAGGTACGAAGGTCCTTTAGGACCTGAGAGACCACTGACACTGGAGACAAATGGCTCCATGTTGAAATGTCAGCTTGGAAGATTGATTTCAGATTTTTAATTTTGAAATTGTGCTTAGACATGTCTCCCCTTTATTATATAGGGCATCAGTGCATCTTTAATTTCCTCTGCATTTGGGATTTGTTCACCTGATGCTATTCCCCTCAAAGGTACTAAGGGTGAATTTTGCATGAGTTCAACTTTGGCTAAAGGCAGTATTTGAGAGCTGGTGTGTCCCTCTAGCCCTTCCAGCTCTCTGCTTTGTTTCTCTTGGCTAGGCTGACACATAAACCTCTGTAGCCAAAACTGAGCTCTGAACAAAAAAACTCCCTCACACTTTCATCATAAAATCTTGAAAAAGCCCGCGGTGTTGCTCTGTTATCTCCATGTGTAAGCTTTGTTCTTGGCAGGCACAGGTGCATCTTTTTCCAGAGATGGGATCACTATGAAAAAGTTCATAGGTGGTCACAGGTGTCCATGAGACTGGTAGCTCCCTTCTGTTTCTCACCAAGGTGTAATTTCCAGGCACCATCCTAAGGTAAGAGCTGCAGACACCTGGAACAGAGTGTGCCTTTCTGGTTGGGAATGTATGAAGCATTTTGTCTAAAACGTTGTGTTTTTTCCCTAGATTGTTTGGATGATGGAAAAGGGATGGAGTACTCCCTTTCCCCATACATTGCATACGTTGCTTTCCCCAGTCTTGACATAAAATTTTTCCTCAGTAAAGGAAGCGTGGACATAGCTGTGTAATTTTGCTCTTCTCTAGAGTACTCTGACTGAAGGGGAATAACATTTGCTTCACCACTGATGCACATTGCACTGCAGACTCCTTGTCATGGTGTATGTCTCCTCTATTCAACTCTGCTATGGATACCTGTATATTATGACGCTTTTAACATCAGCAGGTTATGATTTTGCCAGCTTCATAGGCATCCACCGTCTCCTCTGCTTGGTCATTTGGAGATGAGTCTGTGTTCCCCCACCAGTTTGGTGCTATTGCAGCATTTCTAGCCATGATGAGCTGAGCAGAACTTGGGCTGATGATTCATTACTGGAAGAGTGTTGAGCATACAAATGAGAGGGTACAATCAGCTCTGAGGCTTGCTTTGCGTATTTCTGCCATGCTTTGCTTCACCAGTAGGAACATTTCTCAGACCAGCCTGCAATCCTCTGCAGCCCTGATGGTGGGCTCTCTGGCGATGTAGCACTGTACAAACTCCTCTGACAGGCACAGGCAGTGAAAGGAGCCTTGTACTTACTGAACATGAAGTGCTGCTGGCATGCACCTATGCTAAGCTCCTCCTTTCCTGGTGGCCTGTATCAGTGCATTTTATTAGCCAGGCAAGTGAGGAGTTCAAACAAAGACTGAAAGACAAATAATGGGCATATGCATCTCTCTGCCCTCCTCATATTAATCAGTGTGCAGTGATGAACCATTATTATTTGTGTGCTTCTAGCTACTTGTAGATGGCCACAATCCAGATTAGATGCTCTCTGTGCCAGTACATCTGATTGTCAATAAGAAGCAGCTGGACTCAGCTGAAGCAAAAGCTTTTTCCTGCATATGACAGAAGAGTGTTGCTAAAGTTGGCTGACTCCCAGGCTGTGTAGGATATATTCCAACAATAATGTTGTGGGGGTTTTTTTTGCTAAACACTTTCCAGCTTTTTTTTGAAGAAATGTACTCAGAATTTCCCATAATGCATTTTACAAAGCTGACAGTCAGCACTTTACGTGATCTTCTCTCCTTCTGGTGATATGAGGTCGCTTTCTGTGTAATTCTATTGCCTGTAGTGATTTTATTTCTATTTGTCCACATCAGAGAGGTCAGAATCAGGACCTGACATTTATCCACTGGTGGCTGAAAGGCAGGTGGAGGTGGAAGGGTATAAACATCAGTGAAGAATACAAAAAGATTAAGATACCAGCCCTGTTACAGAAAAATCTCCTGTTGATGCTTTGGTGGCCAGCAGAAATCCGTAGTTCATTGAAACCAGCAAGTGACAGACCAGCAGTCACCTGAAAAGGTCACCCATTTTCAGTGCAGTTGCTCATGCAAGCTTTTGAGTACATGAACACTGCTTCCAGCTCTGAGGTCCCCAGCACAAGAGGGACATGGGCCTATTGGGGCAAGTCCAGAGGAGGCCAACAAGATGTTCAGAGGAATGAAACATCTCTCATATGAGGAAAGGCTGAGAGAATTGGGATTTTTCTGCCTGGAGAAGAGGCAGCCTTTGGGTGACCTAATTGTGGCCTTTCAGTAACTGAAGGTAGCCTACAAGAAAGAAGTGGAGAGATATTTCCAAGAGCCTGTAGTGGCAGGGCAAGGAGGAATGACTTCAAACTGAAAGGGAGTAGGTTTAGATTAGATATAAGGAAAAAATTCTTTACTCTAAGGGTGGTGGGGCACTGAAACAGAGAAGTTGTCGCTGCCCCCTCCCTTGAAGAGTTCAAGGCCAGGAGCTCTGAGCAACTGGGTCTAGTGAAAGGTGTCCCTGTCCATGGCAGGGGTGTTGGAACTAGTTGGTTTTTAAGGTCCCTTTCAACCCAGGCTATTCCATGATCCTGTAATTCTCTGACTTATGATCTCTTTAGGAAAGCAGATGAACCGAGCTGTTATGCTGCCTCCCAGGTGCCAAAATGGCCTGTTGTCTCTTTGCATTAGTTATTTGTGTTGAGGTTGTAGTGGTATTTCTAAGGTGAAGTGGGTAAATGTTTGTTCTGATGATGCACTCTGATGCCCATCTCCTCTGAGCAATACAGTTATTCATAGAAGCGAGGAAATTTAGCACGCAATAGCTCAGGAAACTCGCTCTTTCCTATTTGGAGCCCTAATTAGAGCAATTAATCACTGCTGCTTCTGCCATCTAAGCTTTCAGGCTAGAATATATTGTCCTCTCTTGTCAGAGCAGAAATGTAAAAATGGTTTCCCTTTACCTGACACTTTGCCAGTACGCCTTTATCAGTGTCTGCCTCCTACCAGCTTCTATCTTTCCTGAGAGCTGGAGCTGAAAATGTAAAGAAAATGACGTGACTGTTCCAAAAGAAAGAAGAGGTGTGAAATTGTAAGGGATCAGCTTCTACTCTGTTTACGTGGGTTTTAGCTGTATTTCTCCATTTGAATTACCTTTCCTGGGAATTTCTTTTGGGTTTCCATGTTGCGGTAACAAGGTGACCATTTTGGGGAGGGAAATACCCCGGTATTTCCACTGCAGACAGGGGTGTTCTTTCCACTTGAAGCAATTAAAACTTCCCCTCACAAAATCCCTGCCTACTGAAGTTCTCCAGGTATGTGCCCAGGAGAGGGCAGGGTGAGGATTAGGTTGTCTCTGTGTGTTTTAACTCCCTATCTGCCCATTGGCTAGTCCATCAGTATTTAATTTAAGTGGTTAAAGGCAATTCTCTTCCTGCTTCCCCTGCTTCCCTAGGTATCAATGTGCATCAGGTGATAAGCTGTTAGGGCTGGGGATCACAGAACAGCACCCTGGCGCTCTCTATCTCAAACTACACAATTCTGTAAGTTAGGGGAATCAATGCTTTAGTCTCTTTTCTGTGTGTTCTTGTCACAGTGGTTCCTCCTCAGGGAAGAAAGGCACCTGACCTGATGTGCACACCCCTGGGTATGCAGAGGCTCTCTGCTGCTGAGGCTTCAGGGGCCTGCAGTGTAAAGTGACAAGCTGAAAATCTGAGCAGTACCCTGCTTGCCTTATTTTTTTCCTGAGAAAAATAGTGGTGGTATCTTCCTGTCCACAGACCTGCAGGTTCCACTGGGGCCCCTCATGGAGTGTGATGGTGAAAGAGTGAGGTTTGGCTCCACGACGGTGGAAGTGCCTGCACTTCTGCTGAGATTTAGTGGCTGAGTGGGGGTGCTCTGATGTTCTGCTGCAGTGCCAAACAGAATGGATGAGCCTCGCTCTGCAGTGGCAGTAGGGAAGATGAAGATGGCCATCTGTCTGCAGCCAGCACACACACACACACACACACAAACACACACACACACAGAGGACTCAAAACTCCCAACATGTAACTATGAACACAGAAGGTACTGGACTGCAGGTCTAGTCTAATAACATATAGAAGTTTTTGAGTATCATCTGGAGACTTGCAGCATTTCTAGCTGCATATATAAGGTAAGTTGAAATTCATGTTCTTGTTAGCCTTTGCTAACATTATGAATGGTCTGACAGTAGCATTGTGAAATATCAATTTTCTTTCGGTGTACTTTCTGCTGCTTCCTTATCAGTCAGCTTCAAGTCCTCATACAGTGAAGCAATTCTCTGAATCTGAGATGCTAACACTAATGTTTGTCTTTTTGCTGCCCTTGATGAAAAATTAATGAACTATGAATGAATCAACAGTTCTGCCCCATTTATGCTTTTTTTCTTTTCATGCTTGGATGCCAAGTTGAATGTACTGAAACACAGGAACAGTTGCTTTTTGACTTTTGAGGTAAATTTGTCCCGGAAAACTTCCAACAGGGATCCTCATTCTTGGACCTCTGGATCTTGCAGACCTTAAGCAGGTAAGAATTGCCACAGCCCTTCAGTGAAGGGACAACCCAGAGAAGCTCATAGCTCTTGCAATGTGCCAAACATCATTTGTTGCTCATTTCAATTTATTGCCCCACCAGCTGATTGAGTAATTCAGTACACCATTAACATGCTCTCCCCCTAAGCACAGAGGCAGCAGAGAGTGCGCACTTTGCATTTTTGAGCTGTTCCTTTGGAGAAGTTGCTAGAGGGAGCAGAGCACAAATATTGGACCCAAAACACTACTTAGTACTTCTGTTGTGAAGGTCTGCAATTTGATCACTTCAGTTTTGTTGGGGGGGGGAGGGAGGGGACAGCAATAAAGACATTTGTGGCTCTCCCCATTCCACTTGACTTCAGCAAGTCAAGTTTAGCAGAAGCACCGCAAAAGCAGTTCCCCAAATGCAGCCAAGATCCTGCTGCATCCCAGAACCACTGTGTAGCAAGTCTGGAGCTTGGGCATTGTGACAGCAACCTGCCTTCCTCGTTGTTGTGACACAGAACAGCATTTCCCCCGGGCTGCAGCACATCCCACCTTACCTCCTCTCACACACGCACAGAACAGGACCACAGCACACTGACTCTCAAGGGGTTGGAAGCTCCCTGCATGTATCCAGGTCCTGGATTAGTTCTGTCAAAAGAGACAGCTGCTTGTTCCCACTGACAAGACAAGGTCCATTGCTTAGGGGAACATGGAGTTCAGTACACTAAACAATGGTCCAGGTAAGCCTGGATGATGCTGGTGCCTTTCAATAGATTTCTGGTAGCTCTCCAAGGACTTAACTGAAAAGGAAGTCTCTGTGCCAACCAAATGCATTTCTGTGCAGCTATCTTCTCCCAGTTTGTTAAGAGAAGCACCCTTATGTTCTATTCAGGATAACAAACCATATTTCTTAGCAACAGTTTCACCAAAAGCTGTATCAGAATTCCTTTCTTTTTGATTTAGAGCAAAAGATGAATCAGAAAGCAGTACAAGAGTTTTTTTTCAATCTTCCAGTCTTATTTTTGTGGCAGTAATTTTTTCAATGCTGGTAATTTTGAGTGCCCAGGTCAGGGGGATAGGCTACTGGAATTAACATAACTTTTGATTACACATCAAAAGATTTTGCACAGATTAAGTAGTTTCTAATGCTTACATTTCCATTTCCTATTTTCCCAGGAGTCTAATTTAGATGATCTGCATACCCTGGTAGCTTCTGTGTTATTCAGGAAATGGTAAATACTCCAAAATACAATGAAATGGAATTTTCTTAGTGGCTCTTCCCTTTTCAGTGAAAGTATGAGCTTATTTTGGTAGGACTTTTCCATGTTTCTAGGAGCCATTGGACATAGATGTAGCAAGATCAGCCTCTGCTCAGATCCACCATTGACAATCCCTTGTGAGGGCATGCATCTTAATCATGAATGAATGGCAGCTGCATAGACCTTGAGACTGTACATTCCTCATCCAAAATCCATGACTGTCTGATTGCCTTTCTGATTGGAACTTTCTTTTTGTGGCACAACTTTGTGCTGTTGCCTCATTCATTTGTGAGGAAATGCCAAAATGTGAATGTTGGCAAATAAGGCCTCAGCCACACCATGTGACAAATTCCTTACATGACCTCTACAGGAATTGGTGGCACTCAGTAATGACAGCTCTGCTTAATCTCCCTAAATTTAATAATTTAAATGCCTGGAGATTTCACTGAGTATTTTTGTGAGATGAGCTTTCATTTAAAATGTAGAACCTGGGAGAAAAAGCAAATTCTGAAAGAACCTTCTCTAAACCTAAGTATTAGGTTTCCAAAAATATAAACCCTGGAAAATAATCCTTTTAGATATTATAGGTATTCTTCCATTCTCAAATCTTAATATAAAACCAATGAATGCTTTGGAACTTTTAGTCCTCTGAACCCATTAAGAGGATCATGATAAGCTTTCTCTCCTCCCACACTTCACTTTATCCTCTGCTAACAATGGCCACAGAGGAGACAAACTGGTAAAGATGCTTGAGGCATTTAATAGGTGTTTAAATCCTACCTGCTGAAACAAATTATTCATTTGCAAAGACCATGGAATGAACTTTCCCATCAGACAGACCCATGCCAGAAGTAATCCATAAGTGAAACCCTGGGAATTTCTGCTATGTTGTACTGCTATGGATATACATGTACACTTGACTTTTCTGTGATCTGGTGATGAGTCAGTATGTGTTTTTCACTAGAAGTTTCCTTCCACAAAGCTTATGGAGGTCTTTCAGATATCTAAAATTCCATGACCAAAGTAGTGGCAAAACATAATGTCATCTCCACTCCCACCTCAAGGTAAATTCACTGAAGTTTAAGGCTTTTGTGTCTGAAGAAGCAAAGAAAGAGGACAGCAGGTCTTTCTTCTGTGAAGGAAATACACCTAAGAGAGTCTTACAGCTTCTTAGATGACTTGATCTTCAATTACAGACTATCTAGGATGATGTCAGGGAGACACAGCCATAAACTTCAACTGAACTTCACCATGTGCCTGAACATTGACTAGAAAGTACAGGGCACACGTGGTCAGTGGAAAGTGAGGCAGCTACTTTAACCATATTTTCAGAAGACCAGTTTGAGGATTTCAAAATCAAAAGCTATGCAGGGAAAGAATTTCAGAACTGGTAAGAATAAGAACATACAATGCACCCAATTTAAAATCTCAGATTTCTTCAAGTTATTTTGTTTGGGCAGTACCTCCTTGGGGGCAGGGAACACTGTATGCTGAATCGTTGCAACAGGTAATTGAAGCGTTTCCGCCCCGCACTCGATCAGCCTGTGGATTTCCTGAAGTCCATCTGTTATCTGCTAAAATGTTATTAAATGAGCTGTTGCTGATTCTGGAACATAGTCCCACGCCATTAATTACAGAGAGATAATTAAGAAATTTAAAAACTGGACAGTGATCATGATGAATTTGAATCTCACCCTTATGCATTTTAATTGGAAATATCAGCCTGTATTAAGAAGAGGTAACTCTATCACATGTATAGCGTGCCATCATATGAAATGAACGGATTTTTAGAAGCAGAATTTATGTAAAATATTTGAACATCTTGTAACTGGGAAATACCTGACTTACAGAAACTTCACAGTAAAACCTGGAATTTTATATCATGGTTCCACTTGTAGCAGTTGTAAATCTCTGAAAACCAAGTTTTTGTAATGAAAATGGTAGCTAAATACTAGTCTCAGTTGTACTATGAGACATCCACCTAGGAAAATAAAGAATGTGAAATGAAGAGCATTAGGCTTTTCTTGTAGGATATGCTGTGCTTTAAAACTTATTTTATTGATCCTAAAGTTACAAGATCAATTACTGACATTTTCTTGAGGATCAATCTTGGATTAAATGGCAAAATGAAGAAAAGGTTTTCATATGTACTATATCCAAAAGCAGAAACAGATTGCCGTTTTCATGTGAACATTCAGAAACCTTTTCTGATTATTAAACAGTATGTCTGAAAGATATCTAAGTTATACCAGCCGCCATAGCGCTTTTTGGTGAACCAAAGAAGTCCTACAGTGAAATCAAACTTTGAGCAAAATCTGTACTACTTTAATACAATTTCCCTCTAACATAATTTTTTTCTGTTTTTAGATTCATGTATATTCTGTCTGTCAATTACAATGCAAAGTATAAGTAAGATTTAAGCAAGGATGTTGGAGTGTGAAAATAATTCATGTGAATTGCTAATAGGCTGGTGGGAATATATTTTTTCCACATGAAGGCAAATCCTGTCTCATTAAAGGCAGCAGACTTCATTTTCCACTGTTTCATTCCTTGACTAGCCACTATTACCTGCAGAAGGGACAGGAAAGCTGGGAGCAGTCTGCTACTAAATCAGTTCTCCGCTGTGACCAAAACAGTAGTATTGCACCTATTCTTCCTTCCCTCTGAACAGACGTGAGTAAAGCTGGAAACAAATTAAAACAACGAGCCATAGCACAAAAAGAATCTTGTCATTAATTCAGGTAGGCAAAATGGAGATTTGATAGCACATACATGTTTCTCTCCCACTCTTCCTGATTTTGCTACTTAAGGCAGAAGCCTCGCAGCTATCACCCCACACTGACATGAACTGATCAGGTTTGTGTTCACCTCAACAATCCTGTGATGGAGAGTGGAAAATAAAGGAACAGTATGAGTCCTCTCAGGTAATTAACCTAAGCTCCAATGCTTCCCACACCAGCCTATTTTCAATTTTGGCACAGTATAGTTTATACACTCTAACATTATTGCTCAGGAGATAGAATGATGATTCAGGTTTACTAAAAACAGCTTCACAATATTGCAATCATGCCTGTGAAGCTTCATCTCGTATCCTGTGTTTGTAAGTTTCTTCTCACTGAGAAATAAATTTGTGTGGTGTTTTGTGTTTTATCAGAAAAGTTAGTCACCAGACACCTGAAACACTGATATACCATCTTCAAGAAAACATGGCTTGTTTGGTCAATCTGCCTGCCAATTTTTTTTCCTGCTTTAAAAAACATATGTATAATACCATAGGTGACCTCCCTTAATACTGTTGTCCATACAAATCACAAATTACTGAGAAATAATATGCCACTGCTGCATCCTGTCATGCCAGAAGATCAAGATTACTTTGAAGATTTTTTTAGAGTAGGTGTTACATATCATTTGTGCCCAGATCCACTGAAGTCAATGAAACGACGCCTACTGGCTTCTGTGGGAGTCTGACTTGGACATTATTCTGGCAATCTGTCCACCACTAAATTAAACTATTCCAGGGGATAAAAGCCCAAATGAAGAAAAATAGAAATTTGGGAACTAAAACTGAGCTGCAAATAAATATTCTAATTCAATGGCATCCTGAAAAGACTTAAATAAAACACGAACACACTTACACTGGCGTGTACACACACATACATACAAAAAAAAGTTATGACTTTAACAATCTTAAAAATCCATAGTCTAAAATTGTTTACATTTAAACAATTGAGTATAATAGGTAGCTTTCTTGACTTTCCATTTATTTCCCTGAGCACTGATCTTTGGAACATCTGGAGTTTCAGAATTGTCTAGTTCATAATTCCTAAAATAATTATCTTAAATAAAATGCTGTCTTTTTATGACAAAAATCAACTCCTCAAGTAGAACTAAGATACGACTTCCATGAACTACAATGTATATAGCCAAATTTTTTAAAAACCAACAACTATTATGACACATCTGCATCTGTATTTAGGCACCTAGCTGGTTCATGTTTTTCAAAATCACCCTGCTGTCTAGCAGTTCCCATTTAATTCAGTATCAGGTGATATGCTGTCTCATAAACTCATTCAGTTGGAGACCTACGAAAGGATTTAGCCTCCCTGCTTTAGTTACTCATTTTGCAAAATCTCCTTTGTGTGAGCAATACAGTAAGTTATGGAATTGGTCTTGTGCCTAAATCAATATTACAGGCAAAGATTACAGGACTTCCCATTTTCCATAAGGGGTTAAGAAGGTACATCTGCAGAGAGTCAGCATAAAACCAGTCTTCAGTACTAAAATGGGACTTAGCTAGGGCATATGTTTTAGACTGGCATTCCACACCAGGAAATCTGCTGGCCAAAAGGAGGTCTATTTTAAATTTCTGCTATTTAGAACAACTTGACAAATTGGCAACTGCTGCTTTTCACTCTCTTCTCTAGATTAGAGCTTTAATTGTGAGCTTCACAGACATCAGTTTGCAGCTTTAAGACTTCTCAGGCATTCTGCATTTTAGATTATACAAAGTGTGCAAGTCAAAACATTTTAGAAAACAACAGTGCAGAGATATTTGAATATTTTAGAATCAAATCTCTCTCTCCAGTTCTAAGGCTGCAAATTACGTCAGCCTCTCTGCAGCTAAAAAGTTCAAAATAATTTTCCATGAACCACAGAAATAGACTGTAACTTTGCATACTCTTAACTCTCTCTCTTAACTGTCTCCCCTCCTCTTCCACCTTCCCCCCACCCCCCAGCCCCTGGGTAGCTGATACACTGGCATTATGCAGCAGGCTCCAAACACAGGATTAACAAAAATGGTATTTTGTAATACTTTGTTTCAATATGCCTTAACTGGAAGAGGGGGTATTGAACCAAGGCAATCAGGAGAGTTGCTTTTTGGTTCTTTGTGCCACACGAAACCAAGCCTTTGTCTGTTCTCAAAAGATGTAATAAAATATGCTGTATCTGCTTCTCTTCAATTAGCACTTTTTTATACTATCTGGTACTGGCATTCCACAGCAGAATCCAAAAGGAGGATTTAGCACTTTCTGTCTTTTCGGAAACCCTTTTTAATACCTCGAAGTTCATGAAGAGTTAACAGCATATGATCCCATTACTTCTCCCCTCCCCCTTTTCAGAAATTAGACTGGCCTTTCTTTAAATAAACAAACAAAACAAACAAACAAAAAATTTCCTTGCTTTAAAATAGAAGTAAAAATTCTTTTTCAAAAACATATTTGGAAGATGCCTTCCAGGATGGTTTTTCTTTTTTTTTTTCTTTTTTTTTTTTTTTAATCCTTTAAAACTGTGATTACTGCACCAGTTAAGGCTGTTTACAATATATATATTTTTCAAATAAAACTTTTAATATTCAAGCTTACCAGATTGATGAATTGTAACAGGTAAAATGGAACTCTTTACAAGGTAAACCATGTAGTTGTACAAAATAGAATTATACCCTTCACCTGTGCAAAACAAAAAGAAATCCTGCCTTGCATTAAAAACACAGAACCTGTTTACAAAAAGGAATGTGTACTACATTTGGACTTCCTTTTTAACTGCCATATCCTAGCAACATCTCAGTTATTTTAGTAAAGGAACTAATCATCAATTTTAAACTGCAGTGAATTTACCAAACATTTTCACTATAGACTTCTGAAAGCTTTTACAGTAAGAAGTTATCAACAAAAGCAGGCACGTTAGTGTACAAAAACGTTGTTGATTTTTTTCCTGTTTCTTTTTCAAAGTGCAGGTTTTTCTCAATGTGCATCTTACAAGACCAACGAATGTTTTAACTCACTAAATCTTAAAACAGAACTCAATTCTCCCAAGGAGTAGTGTAAACGTTAAAGATCCCCAATACACCTCTAGTAAACGTGACACAAATGTCTCTGCGTTGTTTAGAAATTTAGCTCTTTTGAGAGGTAAAGAAGCTTCATGACACCTTTTCCTTACACTGGCTGGTTATCATAAATGGGTAACTCTGGACTGCTAAAGCTGGAGACTGATGAATCACTTGAAGGGAACTAAACTTGGCTACAGAGGAGAGGCGACGGGAGGAACCAACCCTTAGGCGTTTCTTGCGCAGCCTTCGGAAAATTCAGCCGCCGGCGGACGAAGGGTCGGTGAGGGGGAGGGAAGGGGGGAAAGAAAGGGAAAGCAGGGAGGGAGGGAGAAGCTTCCGCAGAGCCAGAGGCACGGCGGCACGCCGCCCGTGTCCCGCTGCGCCCGCGGCGGCGGGACCATCCCGTCGATGGTGCGAGAACTGTCCCCGAGCCCGGCGGCTGCGAAGGGCT
>VZTN01026772.1:0-10674 GCA_013400515.1 Erpornis zantholeuca | reverse complement strand
GGGGTTTGAACACCCCCGCGGGTTTCGTTGCCGAGGGCTGCTGCTTGTCTCCGTGTTCCTGTCTTCTCTCCCTCTCTTAATTTTATTTATTTATTTCTTAGCTCTTGCCCTAGCCAGGAGGCCGGCGAGCCGCCGTGCATTCCTGTGACCGCGCTGCGGTGTGTCGGCGGCTCTGATGCAGCGAGTGGACCGAGCCCCCCACGCCGCGCTGCCCGGCGCAGGTCCTCCGTGCCCTCGGGGGCGGCGGTCCCCAGCAGCCCTCTTTGTTTCGTGCACCGCCGGTGAACTCCTGTGGGACTGCTCCCCGTGGGCGGCGGGGCTCGAGGGACGAATGGCCACGGCCGCACCCTTGGGACGCCCCGTCCGAGACCGCCCGCAGCGCCAGGGCTGGAAGGCAGTCGGGGGTGCAAGTTGCCCCGGTAGAGGGTGGCCCGGCGACTCCTCGGAGAGCACCTGGTGTGGCCTTCTGAAGGAGAGGTTGGAACCTCAGCCTTGGAGCGGGGAAGTCCGACAAGGAGTTCTTGAGGAAGGCTCTTCCTCGCCAGTCCCTTTTTCTTCCGGGAAGCTGTAGCCTTTCAGCTCCCCCATTTTCCCTATCTGCCGTGCGCACGCCAGCCTTGCTGGGTATTTTTAGCCGGCGCCGCTGATTAGCATTCAGGGGAGCAAGCGAGAGAGAGAAAGCAGTTTTCCAAATCGTTTTCCAGCAGCGCAATTGCACCTGTTGGTGGCAGGAGGGGTGTGCGTGGCATTATCCGTTGTGTAGCTTTCTCCAGAGATTCGACCTTGCCCCCTCTGTCCCGTCGGGGTAGGCCCTGTCGGCACCTCCCTGAGGAGCAGCAGCATCCTGATGTAATCTCGGGCAGATGGGCGCAGGTCTCCATTGCAGCAGCTGCTCTCCCGAGAGAGGTTTCCTGGCCCTGCATGGGGCAGTGGTACTCCCAGGACACCTGGTGGGAGGCTGTCCTGCCTGGAGCCCAGCTCTCTGTGGTAGCACTATCCAAAAGTGTCATTGGCTCACTATCAAAAAGTATCAAAGCAATGTGCAGTCCTGCCCCTTAGGACCACACAGACACGGGAGATTTTCTCTCTCCCTCCTATTCAAAAAGGGCCCATGAAGCACTGAGTATGTGAGAAAATACAAAAGTTCTGACCAGCCTTCCTTTGTCCCTCAAGAAAAGGGTGGCTGGGTATGTCATCCACAGTCATCATCAACTCTTCCTCTTCCCAGGCTGTCCCTTACTCCTGAGGATTGAGTATGTTGGTCTGCTGGTCTGTGGCTATGTGAAGATTCGGCTATAAGATCTGTGACTTTGGCTCTGCTTGTGGTGAGTGCCTGGACTGCTGGGGAAGATCTTCAGGTGTCTGGAAAAGAACTTACCCCATCACTCTGAAAAAGTGAATACAGAGAGGGCACACAGGATTTTATAAAATATGGCACGCACCTCCTGAGATGTCTGTTGAACATCAAAACATTGTTTCAGAAAGCACATGTAGATTCAATCCAGCTGTTAATCCACAGGGTCCTGGTAGACACATTGTGTGGAGGGAGAGGAGAAGTATTTAGTGGGAAGTAAACACTTAATGAACTAATTATATGTAGAATGGGCGAAGTGCCTTACTCCCTGACACACAACGTAAACTTACATGTGAGAGAAATGTGTGATTTGTATAACTTGATTGTCAAGAGATTAAAAAAATGAACTATTTATTGTTAACACTAAATAAATACAAAACTGAGAAAAGCTCTAAGCCTTTATGCATCAAATTATTAGTCAGCCTTTAACTCACAATGGTTAGAGTACAAAAAGCAAACCTTCCATTGAGGGCAAATTGTTCCTTTTTGTATAAAGGGTTTTTTGATGTTTATTTCCTTCTTCCTCTTTTGGCAACTGCCAGAAGTGGGCAGCAAGGCTTCTCCAGCATGGTTCTTCAGGTTTTCCTACAGCTGTCTCAGGTGTTCAATCTCCCTCATCTTGAATGTCATCTTCTGAAGAAAGGACCTTTTCTTCCCTGTGTTTGTGATAGGAGACAGATCTGTGATTGCACCCCACAAAGCCGTGCATTGTGAGAGGCCAGGCTAATGCACAAAGTTAATAATGTAATGAATAATTCTGCTGTACCTTTTTATTTCTCCTGTGGAGCAGCTTGCTACTGTTAATGTTTTTCCAGATCTTATCTGTTTCTCCCCAAAATGCCTCTTTGTCTTCCAAGCACCATGTTCGGTATGCAAAGCCAGAAGTTTCACTGCCAACTTATTTCACCACGTGTTATTTATTATTCATAAACTTCCTGTGTTTCAGTGCCACTCTGAGTTAGCCCAGTTTTTCACCAGGTTATTTACAGCTTTGCACTGTGACACATTTTCAGTAAGAGGATACTTTTTAAACACACACATAACACATACACACAGAGTATGGTCATTAGCATATCCTGCACATTGAAAGTCAGCTTCTTTGGATAAAATGTCTAAAAACATTGTAATGATGACGTTACATTAATAACAATAGACATTAGACTTTATAAAACATCTGTATTCCTATATTGAATAATTTGTTGATAACTGAATTGGTATTACTGTAAAAGAAAGTGCTGACCTACCAGTCCAAATAAAGGTCACTGAAGAGTTTTCTGGACCAAAGGGAAATGCTGATTATCTCAGTCCTAGCTCGTGGCCTTTCCAGTAGAGTTAGGATGTCCATTTGCATGCATGTAGCTGATCTGTGTGTGTGTCTAATTCCTCAGCCAGGTCTGCCTGCTGACAAAAAGAGTATCTGTGTGCAACGAAAGATGAGAGAACTGCAAGCCACTTGGCCACGTCAGTCTGTCACCTAAATTAGTCGCTGCAGGTAGTTCTGAGTCTCTGGCAGCTGTTTTATCTTTAAGCTTTGTTAGTCATGTTTTCCTTTTCCAAAATTTATCAGTTGTTTTCAAGGGTTGTTCTGGTGGGCTTTGGAGTGAGTGTATAAGGTTTTGTGGGTACAACACCAGCCTGGAACATATGTTCCCAACAGTCTCTTCACAGTCATAGCCTGGGTTTCTGTGTGTTGCAATGGTAGTCATTTATGGCCAGACCCTGTCTCCAAAGAGGAATAGGACATCTTTGTTCCAGAGTTTTGTTTGGCTCACAGGGAAGATGAGGGAGCTCTGCTTGTTGTGTTGGGTGCCTTGTTGGGAGTAGGCACTGCCATGACCAAAAATGCAGGCTTGCTTTGCTCACTGTGCACGGAGCTGGATGTTTTCAGTAATGTGCAGATCAGCCTCCTAACTTTTTGTGGTGACTCAGTGGCACAAAGGACACCAGCACTATTAATTATTTGCACTCTAGGCTTGAAGCTAAAATGTGTGCGTGTAAAATAGGTGGAGATCTTCAGCTTATGTCACCAAAGTGCAAAGCATTGCGTTGTTTTATTGTCTGCCTCTCCTCCCACACTGCGTTTATGGTAAGATATATGTGTTGTTATTTCTGTGCCAGTTTGATAAATGGTTGTCATAGCTTTGACTATTCAGTCATGATGGCTGTGTAACCTACCATAACTTATTCTGTTTCCTACTACTTCTTCCTTTTATTATTTTTTTTTCTATCTTTTCTTTTCTGTTTCTGTAGGAGACATTATGGGCTGCAAAATCTCCTGGCAAAAATTTCTCTACACACAGCTACTAAGAATACATTAGAGATTAGAAATTTGAAACTCTGAAGGTGAAACCCATAGTGTTTCTTTCTGGTTCTTCTTCTTTCCCATTTTCAAGGTCCACCAGCATGTTTCTGTGTGCTTGAGGCCTGCTGTTCTATAATTTCCACAGTGTTTTATGGGAAAGACTCATGTCTGCAGGGAATGTACAGAGAACACATGCTGGAAAAGGACCTACATAAGGCTACAAGTCTGGACCTAACTTATTGGTGGACACTGATGAAAAAACATCTACAGATGCTGCTTCAATGGGTGACATTTCTAATAGAAAGCAGATGGGCTGGGAACAAAGTATAAGGATTTAAAATAGAGAAAGTAAACCCTGTGCTAGAAGCTGAACATATATGGTTTTCCTGGCAGCTCTTCGTGCTAGGAGTTTTGGAATAAGGGAAGAAATGTTTGAGGGGCTATAAGAACAAGGAGATTTGCACTCTACGATCATGGTGTAATTTAGGTTGGAAGGGACCATTGGAGGTGTCTAGTCAGACCTGCTCAAAGCAGGCACACCTCTGGGGTTGGACTGGGTTCCTTGGGGCTGTTTGATACTATTTGATAAATTACTTAAGCAAGGACTTATTTACTTATGTCAACAAATTGTTAACTTATGGCAAATTTTCAGAAAACTGATTGTTTCCTAACTGCTGTTCTAATGGTGGGACCTGGATGGTTATTTTATTGTGTAGGTTATAGGAAGATGCTAAGTTGATCATAAAAGATTGCTGAACAGCCTAAAGGTGTCTCAAAATCCTTCTCTTTGGGCTCTCAGATTATTTAGAAGTGCTTTTCAGTTTAGTCTTCCAGTTCAGTCTGCATATTTGATATATTCCCATACCTTTGAAATCAGTGCTGTACAAAGGCTTAAGACTACACATTTCTTAGCTTCTAGTTAGGCCTTCAGCACAGGACCTGAGCAGCAATCATGCACCTGTGCTTTGCCTTCAGCTGAACAATGAGCGTGCTCATAAAGATGTCAAGAAGTCTGAAAGGTCAGTAGAGTTTTGGAATTAATTCACCCCTTCCCATGGGCAGGTAGGTATTCAGCCATCTCCAGGATAGCAGGGCACCATCACACATGATGTGGGATGACAAATGCCATCACTCCAAATGTCCCCCCCTTCCTCCTTCTTCCCCCCACTTTAAATATTGAGTGTGATGTGAAATAGTCTGGAATATCCCGTGTGCCAATTAGGGTCACCCGTCCTGGTCACCCTCGCAACCTCCCAGGCACACCCAACTTCCTCACCAGCTTGGAAGTATGAAAAGCAGAAAAGGCCCTGGTTCTGTGTTAGCACTCCTCAGCAGTAACAAAAACATCTTGATATTAGCAACCCTGTGTTCAGTACAAGTCTGAAACACAGCCCTGTATCTGGCACTGTGATGAAAATTTACTCTATCCAAGCCTAAATCAGCACAGCAGGCTTCATTCCAGGTTCAGGGGAAGGGGAGCTAACTTCCTAATTTGAGAGAAAGGGTTACTTAGCTGTCTGTCCTGTAATTTGACACTCTCCAGTCTGTTGGGACAAAGAACTTTTTTGCATCTGAAGGGAATAAGGATTGTGTGCGCACCAGGTGAGCTGAGATGGATCAGATGCTCTTCACTTATTGAATAAGGTGTCTTGTCAGTCCCACCTGCCCAGGTCCAAAATTTAGGTACTGGACTTGACACAGGGATATTGAGAACTCTCTGCTGGTGGTACTTTGTCTTAGGGGAAACTCTCCTCAGAAGACACCTTACTTCTGAATTTCTGTGCACCTAAATTGCATTTTATCCAATGACTGTTTAGTATCAAGGGCATAGCTTGCTCTTGAAGGAGGGACTAGAAGTCACCTTCTAGTGAGTGCTCTACTAACTTTTGTTGCCTGTTGGGGTGCTTATTCTTTAGCATAAACAACCTTGAATTTTCTACAGAAAGAAATTTCAAGGCTGGAGTGGAGGGGGAGAGAAGATCCTCACTCCAGCCAGAGTTGTGATTCTGGGAAACTGTACATTAGGATCTTATTCAACCAGAATAATAGGGAAATCATTCTTCTGCCTGGGGCTGCCTTGTAAGCAAAAGACATGTGCTGGGAAGGTGTAGCTCACTTGCATCATGACTTCTTCCTTTGGCTGTGTGTTGGGACAATGGATAATCTGTCTGGTTCTTGAATGCAAAGAGTGTGGTGAGTCTGCCTTCATGTAAGTCTACACTTATCTACAGCCTAGGAAGTACCTCTCTGCTGCTTGAGGCCTTGTGGCTGTTGCCTGAATGATGCCAAAAGATTTTTGCTTTTGTGGTTGAGCTGGGGTTTCTGCTCTGGCTTGGTAACAAGACTGCTCTCCTAGCTGCCTGTCACACCTGTCTCTCTCAGAGATCTCATTCCCTAGCTCAGCCCCTTGCCTGGTCTTTCCATAGCTTGTAGTTGCAAGTGATCCACATCAAAGTGCATCCTTTTCCATGCCAGTCAAGAACACTTGTAGGTGCAGGTTAGTGAGCAGTGGGCAGTGAAGCTGGTACTACTGAAGGTGCAGCAGTCAGTGAGCAGCAGACACACTGTCCCTTTGCCCATAGCAGCAGCTGCTGGGGGAAGTTTACTCTCCAAGTACTAGACTGGACTGTTCTCGATTCCCTGGGACATTGGTAAACTGCTTTTAAAGGACTGGTAAGGGTAAACTTCTGTCAGGGGACAGAAATTCACTGTACTGAAGTTCACAGCACTATTGGAAATGTTTTAAGGTTATGAAAGTGTCACAATTCTCACCAAATGTGGGAACACAAGGGACTTCATAAGATAGCCTGTAAGGCTGCTGGTCTTGCGCACACGGTGTCCCTATCATGGCACTCATGAACAACCCACACTTTTCTCTAGAATTCATTGCCTGCATGTCAGAAGACTGTGCTGAGACTGACAGCCCTGGTGATTAGAAACTGCCTGTCTCAGTGCTAAGTGTATTTTATGGTCAGCTTGCACACAAAAGTTCTGTGCCAACATTGTCCTTTAACTTAAATGGCTCTCCTCCTTCTCTCATGTTTACTCTCTGGATGTATTTGTAGACAGCAAACACACTCCCTCTGAGATTTCATTTTGCTAAACGGGCCAGATCCTTTTTTTCTTCTTTTTCCTTTTTCCTGCCCCCCTTTGTACTAAAAATCATTATACTCTGCAGTTTCAGTTCATCCCTAAGCACATAACCAGGACAGTATGCTGTATCTTTCATGGTCTTACCAAGGCCTTGAATGACGGTATTATAGCTTACTCATCTCTAGTGGAATGTCCTTGCTCAATTATCCTAGAATTTTGATTGCTTTTTACCCAGATCTTTCCCATAAGAGTCTATACTTGTATTTAGTGCACCTCATTCTTTGTCCTCCACCCAGCTGCAGGGTAGCCAGTTGGGGATACTGATGACCTTTCCTCTTATTTGACTGTTTCCCCCCAAATTTTCTGTTATTACCTTAAGGTAATTATATTTTTTCCTTTCTGATATTTTGAACTCCCTCTCTGCTGAAAATGCTGTTGTGCCTCCTGCTACTTTTTTTTTCTTCTCAGATGACAGATTTTTTTTCCTCAGAGTCCTTTGTTATGTAAATCTTCCCCTTTCTGGTTTGGAGGTTGGTTTCCAGTTCTCTCTGTTATCACTTTCTGTCTATTCTTTATTGTTTATTCCCTCATAGAGCCTCGCTTTGCCCTTCCTTCTCATGTTAGGCTTGCTGCTCCTTTCTTCTCGACCATCACAGCTCCTTCTGCTTAATTCTCCTTTTCATTATCTGGATGCGAGCAGTACCTCACCTCTAATGGGAGTACCTCATTCCTCTAGTGGAAGTCTTTCTTTGATTCATGTTTTCTGCTCTGTGTATTGACCAGACCTAAAGATCTTTGTCGTCCTATATATTTTCAGCTATCTTCTCCTTTTCTTTCTTTTCTTCTGTCATAGCTGCACATTCCTATTTGAATTTGAGGTGTGTCTGTCAGGAATTCTTTTTCATACTCAGAAATGCTCTAGAGGATGCTTGGCAGGCTTAATCTTCTTATCTGCTGTTGGTGACTATAAATTTTCAAGGTCTTCCCAACACTGCCATAATTTCAGACTTTTGCTTCTCGCATTCATTTTCAAAACATGAAAGAACCTACCACTCCACTGAGAACTTAATTTCTGTTGCTGGATCCCTTCATTCCTGCCTTGACTCTTTGAATTCCTCACTCAGTTGTCAAGGTAATTTTTTTCCTCAGTTGCTATGTCAGAGAATTACAGTTCTTTCAACCTAGATCTGACCCTACAGTCTTCGTTGTGGGTCGGTGTTGTAAGTGACCTATCCTCTCCATCTTTTGGTAGGCAGTGATCTTCTCTGATGGCAAAAACCTTGGACAAAGTTGCAGGTTTCAAAACTGAAGTGCTGTACAGGTAATTCTTTTTCCTTGGCCAGGAAAAACCCGGCTGAAGCCTAGGAGTGACAGCTGGGGAAAACCGATTGATATGATTCCATCATGTACTCCAACTTTGCTTTGGAGGAGAAGGAATGGTTTTAGGTGCATGAAACCCATTTCCTCTCAGAGTCACAGCGCGTGAACAGTATATATAGGAGACGTTGGTACTACATTGCCATAGGCCTCTGTAAGGGGCTCTGAAATATCTTCCAGCCCTTACCATCTTCCTGGGGACATGTTGAACTATTTTGTCTTGAGCAAGCTCTCAAGGAAGAGCAATGTGGGATGAAAATCCTGCAAGGACTCAACTACCTCCAACTCTTTGCTTAATATGTGGTCTGATTTCCCTTTTACATCATAAGGGCCTTGCTAAATCAGAAACCTATGCTGTGTCCCACCATTACCATTTTGTAAAACAATTCATCTGGTGATGGGTTTGATGGTTTCTTTTTCTCCTCTCTGAAGCTCATCCAAACAACTCTGAGCCTGTTTCCTTGGCAGTCCCAGTCCAGGTGGCTGTGCTCAAATGCATAATTTTCCTGATGCGGAACATCAGGCAGTGGTTTTGTGAGACATTTGGACCTGACAAGAAGGTCATCAGTTGCATGTGCTTTGGTGACCTAGAGCAGGAGCACCTTGCTGACAGAGACAGGGTGGGGTTTCTTAACCTCTTTGTCCACATGATCTGGCAGTGACATTTTGTGTTAGCCTGTGAGAATGCAGGTTCCAGAGTGCCCATCTGCGATGAGGGTTTGTGCCTGTGGGCACAGCTGGACAGCCAGGCCCGTGTGTTCTCCATGGGGTAGAGCTGGAAGGAGGAAGGTCGTGGGTTTCCTTCAGCGAGAGAGTGTGGGGCAGAAGGGAGTCCAGTGCAGCCCCTCACAGATCCTGTCAGAAGCATGGTGTGAGCAGCTGCTGCTCTTCAGCAATCAGCACTCTCCGCTTTTGCTTTCGAGCATATCTATTATGTTTTTTCTTTAAATTTCATCATAGTGTTCCCTATTATGTGTGCTGTTTGTAGTTATTAAACATACTTGTTTTGAGATAACTCTCTGCAATATGTTACATACATAATTAGGTATAATTAACTTCAATTAACCACATTAAGCTTTGCAACACTTCTCCTGCCGTATTTTGAATCTGGCTTGTGACTAACAAATCCGCATTTGCAGGTTCAGGTTATACAAACTCATCCATATTCCAGGTGTTCATTTTTTCCTTTCAGTACTATGCCTTTGAATCCAATAATTTGTTGTTCAGTTGTCTGCGTAATTAACTTGCAGCTTGTAGAACTCTGAGTGCAGGATCCTAATAGTGCATCATTGGTGCTTTTCACATGATGCTTCTGGGGAGCTGCTGATCATGACAGCACCTCAGTGCCTATTTTACAACTCCATTCCTTGCCAAAGCTGGTTAGATGAGTATGTGCTATATTTGACAAAGGCCCAAGTGCCACATGTGGTGAATAAGCCTTCACCTTTCCTTCATTGAGCCAAAATTTTGGCTTTTATTCTTTTTGAAGTCTGCCTCTTCCTATCTTTTCCTTTTAGTATTAATTCTGTTGCTTTTGTTGCTCTTGCTGGAAAATGCTCTGAAGTGTCATGCATTAAGAAGTTATAAAGAACAGTTGATTGATTGATTGAAAGACAAATGCAGTTTGGCAATAAGAGCAAGAAGCTAAGGCAGTTTATGTGTGAGGAGCATACTGTGGCATATTGTGGCACCCTCTGGTGCCCAGCATCCTGCACCTCCCATGAAGTAAAAGTGGCATCTTCCTTTGCAGCTCAACCCATCATTAGACAATGGCTCTTGGTGCCCTAGTGCTGGCTGGCACATTTCTTAGCATTTTGCCTGCTAAGGAACAGCTGGAAACAGTGAGACTGCCAGTGTATGTTGCAAGGTCTACCCTGTGTCCTGTTCATGGAAAACAGAAAGTGCACACACAGTAAATGCCAGAAATGCTGACATTGGCAGAAAGAGGACTCTCTGTTGGCCTCCATGCAAAACAGTTTCTTGACATCTATGAAACAGTTCATCTCTCCCCCATTCTTTAAAGCTGCATGGCTATTAATTTGCTTCAGGTTATAATCAAGCTGTCACTTATTTAATGGGCCTTGGATCAGACAGGCCTGAGGTTTTTTTATGGTTTCCATTACAGTGTTAATTAACTTAGCATGCAGATTTAGCCATGAAGCTCAGAGATTTTATTTAGTTTTTTTAAATTTAATTGTGGAAACATGGCAGTAAATGCAGATGAGAAGTCATGTGCAATTAATATTGACCCAGAACATCTCAAATGTCAGACACTTGTCTCTGAAGACTTACTAGGAAATCCAATGTGTTAAATATTGATTTTGTAGCGTGGGGGTTTTAAACAACCTTAGTTCTGGCCCGTTCTTCCTGAAGCTGTATCCTTTCTAAAGTCAGGACTGTGTGAAACCTTGTTGTCTGCAGTCGTAGTGCCAACACAGAAAGCCAGAAAATCCTGTCAGTTGGCAGTGTTAGTAGCAGTGATACCTCCTGCAACTTCTAATCAAAAATGCTGAACTACAAGTAGAATTAGTGTTCTGGTTTGAAAAGA
>VZTN01026771.1:73608-116612 GCA_013400515.1 Erpornis zantholeuca | reverse complement strand
AGGGAGGCATCCAAGATTGCCTGGGTGTGAGGTGGAGCATGATGCCCTTGTCAGACAATTTTGATGTTTATTTGGAAAGAGAGACTGGAGTTCTGCTCTAATATAAAGTTTACATGTTTCATAGTAAATAGGGTGTGGTGAAAGCAAGAATAAATAGTAGACATAAAAAAATAGAAACTTAAGTTTATACTGCTACAGGCCAAGTGGCAATAAAAATTTCTGTTCTGCAAACTGCACCTGAGACATTCTAAAATCCTTTGTAGATAGGATTTAAACTCAATAAGATACCTTAAGGAAAACCAGATAGCCATCTTGAATGAGGGATTGAGATAAAGTTTTTATTACTATTCCACTCTACACCATCAAAATAGGCATTGGAGCAGGACAAGAAAAAACAATAGGTCAAAATTTTGTGGATATCAGCAGTTAAATCTAGAAGTGTGTTTGACATTGTCTCTGTAATAAATATGCACAAACCCAGCCTAACTCTATTATAGTTTAAAGATATGTCTTCCCTGCCTCTTAGCAAATCTAGGCTGGCAAAACTCATTCCACATCAGTTAGGATTTATTTCAATTTGAGTCACTTTTTCTGCCACAGCAATGCACAACTGACATGTATGGCTTTATTTATGCTCTGTAACCAAGTTAATGCTCTCGTAACTCTCCTGTATATCCCACAACACCTTTGAAGGAGGGAGGATTCATCTCAACAGGCTTAGCTAGTGAAACTCTTCAAGTAACTGTACATGAAACATATGGTTCAGGACAGAAAACATTCTGAGACTGGAATAAGGCCAGGAATAGCAGCTGTCACTAATACAATATAGTGAGATTTGATTTCTCATACAGGGCAAACCAAAGCAAATTTAATTTCCAAGAATCTTTGAGTTTACAAACTAGTTTAAAAATACAGAACTACAAAGCACATACTAATTTTAGATTAAAACTGATTTGTCTTTTCTACCATGGTTNGTTTGTATCACTTATACTGTTGCACATATAAACACAAACTAATGTAAACAAGTATTAAGGTCTGGCAGTTATTGTAGTGCATGGATTAGTTTTGTTGGTTTCGTGCATTTGCATAGTTAACTTTATAGCAAAGAGTAATGACTATACCAACTAGGAAGGATCACATTAAGGTGGCAGAATGAAGAGAAGGAGAAAAATCTAGGTAGGAACAAATCAGATGATAATATGAGGAATTACAGCTCTGGTTGAAGATACTGACAGTCATGGACTATAAGAAAGAAGCTGTTTCAGAGGGAAGTATTTTCTAGTTCCACCTGTTCTGAGTGAAAATTCTCCTCTGCATTGTTCTGTTTTGTGTATCTTTTGAGTGTCTGTGTAAAAGGATGAGGTTAATGCTTCATTCCAGTTAATGGGGCTGTGGCTTGTGAGGAGCTCACACAAATGCACTGCAATGCTTGGCCATGCTCAAGCTGTCAGAGAAGGAACAGAGCATGTGGCTATGTGTGCATTTGTATGTTTAAAAGGTGATAACGAGCATGGCAGTTAAAAGACCACAGAGGCAGGGTTGTCATGTAAGCAATTATATTTTCCCTCGGGCAGTTTATATTTTCTGGTTTTCTCTGCTAGAGAAATCATCTTACACAAAAGTAACATGTTTTGCTTATTGTATAAAATCAACACTTATACCATTTTTCATATTTGAATAGACACAAGCTGTTAAACAGGAATAACATGGGACATGTCCCCCCCAGTTTATCTCTCCAACCCAGGTATTTTTCCATGCCATGTCAGTCCTGACCTGTAGAGCTGGCATGGGAAAGTAGAACAGTTAAATGGCATGTTCATTTCTGGATGACCCCAAGGTCATCCTAACATATGAGGGCAAACTATTCTTCATCTCTTAGCTTTCAGATGGGTACATCTGGGCAGTAAAAGAGTGATAATCTCCCTCTGGGCCATGACTGGAAGAGAAGGCCAAGTCATACCTCAGACTATACCAACAGGACCCACATGGTGAACCCATCTGATGCAGCTAGTTAGACCCTTTCTGCTCTTTGACATTGTATAATAATGTTGCATGTTGAAAAGGGAATTAAATGTTGCATGTTGAAAAGGGAATGAAAAATATCATTAGAACAGTAGTGCATCAAAACAAGCAACTCAAGGCTCTAAATATGTGCAATAAAACTCTGTATTTATTTTCATTCTACTTTTTTCTCCCTCATCCATCTATTTTCTCCTTGCTAGTTTTCACATTGATGTAAACATAATACAAAGTCTTCAGTAGTTGAGTCATCCTACCATAGAACAGTGGTAAGACTTCATTAACACTAACTGAGGTTTTGAAATACAGTTCACCCTTTCAAAAAACATCCAGTCTTGATTTAAAAATTCCTAAAGAGAGAAAACACACTATTACTTTTAACAGCTTTTCCCTGCATTCATAACCTTTAGCAAACAAAAAAATTCTATGTGTATAGACCTGCTTCATTTAGTTCCACTGCCTACCTACTGGATCTTGTCATACCTTCATGCTGGATTGAAGAACCTATTATCAATTCTTCCTGACAAAACTATTAAGGGTTTAAAAAGAGTAGTTTAGCCATCTCTTGTCCATAGGTAAATATGTGGGTTTTTTGCCAACATCTCAATTGTTCTCTCGACAATTCTTGGAGCTTACTCCAAGTTGCAACATCAGTCCTGAATTGTACTCACTAGACTGAGTGTAGCAGCAGTCATTCCATTGCCAGGCTCAGAAGTTAAGTTAAAATTCTTCTCCCTGTACCCTGTACATATCCAAGGATTGTATTAGCCCTTTTTTATGAGTGGCAACACATGATGGCTACCATGATTATTCTTATATTCTACAAGACAAGGCCCAGTAGCATCTTCTATAATTACAGCTGTAGTTGTGTTTTGTACATGGCTGTTCTGTTACAACTGTATGTGCTCACCTTCACAGCACCCAATAGCAGTGATCTGACCTTCACTTTTTATCACTGTCTGTTGCCCTGCAAAATATTTACAGTGTGATACTTCTCCTTGTTACTCTAATTGCAATTGTGCCATTGTGTTTCTTTCTGAATACTTCTAGAATCCAGATAGAGAAATTCCCTGTTTCAAATGAAGAACAATATGGGGAAATGGGCAAGGTCTAAAAAGCCCCTTTCTAATACATAAATAATCTGTGGCACATGGGCATTAACATTCTTCCCCTTCCTTTTCAAAGAGCCTTTCATTTGTGAGGAATATCATGTCCCTTTTTGAACCTTTTCTTCTTGAGGCTAAACCACCTCAGTTCGTGCAACTTTTGTCATCCTAAATTTCTCATCATCATCAATAATATTTGAATTCTCAGGTAGTTCATATTCTTCTTGGCATGCAGTGCCTAAACTGCACAGTATTTCAGATGAAGCCCTAACATTGTTGAGTACAGCACAGAATAGGTTTATTTCACATCTTGCAGGCTCTGCTCTTGGTTAGAAATCTCTATATTGTGTTTGCTTTTTTCACAACAGCATGATTATGTTGACTCCTTAGCTTGTGAATCAATACATTCCATGGGCTCTTTTAAGAAAAAATGCCACAAGCTACTTGTTTTCCACCCTGTATTTATGCAGCTGATTATTCTTGTCCTGATGTAGGGTTTTACATTTATCCCTCTTGAATAGTGCCCAGGCAGTGATGACAGCCCTCTTCATTCTTCCTGTAAGATCTTTGCCAACATTTTTGTGTTTCTTAGTGCAAAACCCACAAGATACACAGAACTAGCTATTCTATGGAATTTTTTTTTGCCTTTGGATTTATATCTTTATTTGTTTAGAAGGCATAGTGAGTAAGGGTGTGAGATAAGCACCAGCTCTATTAGCAAGTACTTTGCATGTGGACAAGGAGACAAGAGAAGTAACTTCTCAGTTTGTGGGGTAAACTCCATAAATTCTGATTTGTTTAACCAGAGATTAAACCCAGATGTGAAGCAAACAGCATTAAGAAGAAAAAGGCAGGAGTTGACATTGGTTAAACCTTTGTAAAATTCCATGACGTCAAGCAGATGATTAGAATTTCAGTCAAGAGAAAGACCTCCAGCATGTATAGAGTTCCTTTGTGTTCTCTTGCAGTGTAATCAAGACTTCTGGTGCAAAGTAATCAAAGAATTAGGTATAAAGAAAACATCTTGTTTCAGTATTTTCTAGAGATAGGTCTTTGTACAGTGGTTAGCTCACACTTAATAAGAAATATTAAATAAACAACTCTTCAGCAATTTATGCTGGAGCCAAAACTGGTTCTGAGCACTCCTGAGATAATGGCAGAAATAAAAAAATGCTTATAAATAAAAGTGCCATTAAATGTGAGTCTGTTTTTATATCACAAATACTTTTACTGGGAAATATAAGTATTTGGGTTTAGTAGCTGATTAAATTTAGCATGTTTGCTTCAAAACACACAAAGCACCAGGATTTGTTTTGACCTCACTTCTACAGTTTTGGAATTGCCATTCAACTAATATTTATTTAAATTTATTAAAACAGAAACTGGGGCAAAATGGGAAAGACATTTGCATTTTGAGCACTGAAATCAGTCTGAGCCTTGGATTTTGGCCTGCTCTAGATGTGGAGTTTTTGTAAATCTCCTGATTCATTTCCTCCAGTGTCCCAGAAGCAGACCAAGCAGACCAAGACTGAAGCAGCACCTATTTTTTTATTGTTTGCATAATACAGCATTGCTCAAAAAATCTCAGTTAGTGGTTAAGGTTGTGTAGCAGACTTTAGTGTGGCATTAACTTTGATAATCACATAAATATAAGAAACAGTACTCATGGGCCTAGTCACAGGATCAGAAAGTTACAAGTCTAGAGAAAAATTCTGTTCTCTCCAAAGGATTATATTTTCAAATTTCCCAATGATCTCTCTGCAATCTGGACTCCTTATAGCATTAATCTCACAAAAACTGAGGGTTTGTTAACAGATTTCTGGAAGGGTAGGCCCTATATCAATAAGAGAAGATATACAGGCACAGCCCTGAAAGATTCAGTTTGTAGTATGAGTGTCTTTTTGAAATTCAGTTTGACTTGTAACATCCTCCAAAGAGTTTCCCAGCAATAACCTACTGAGCTTCACCGTCCATCCAGGTGATGTTGTTCTCTTGCTCTTCTGTTTGCTAATGTACTGAAAGCAACCTTGATTCAGTGCTTTCTTGCTTTGGTAAAATCATAAAACCTAGTGCAACCAAAAGTGTGTGGATCTCATTTATATGTTACCAAAACACATCCAAAAACCCCTCAAAACAAAAATTCCTATGCTGAGAATTAGCAGAAAGTCTGGCCTCATTTTAAAATGAGATGTCTAAAGTGGAATAATCCCTCTTTTGGATTTTCAGTGTTACCTGAGTGCCTCTTGGCATACATATTGTAAATTTTTATGGTAGTTATACAGGTGTAACTTAATAGTCAACAAGTTGTTTTTTTTTTTAATTAATCTTTTCCCCCATCTAGATATGAGATTTGGATTTTCCCTACTGACAAACCAGCTTATGTAAAATAATTTGATGGGGAAAAAACAGATCTGTTTGAATCAGGAAACAAGATACTTGGCAAAGCCATATTTTGAAGAAAAGCTTTCAAGAAACTTAAACATAAAATGTTTCATGTCTGCTAGAATGCTTGACCTTTCCTTCTTCTCTCTACCTCCTGTGGATAAGTGCTTCCTCCGTGAATTGTAACATGGTAGCTTCAGCTCTGCAGTCTTAATGGCTATAGACACTAATTTCAGTGCCTGCCCTGGCTTCTACTGGAATTGCATCATATATTTTATAGGTTTTTGCCTAAATTTTCCACTAGTAAAACTGCAGCCTCTCACACATCCTGCAGTTGCAGAGTTTATTTTCAGAAAGAGAAGGTAGGCTGGGGGTTTACTTTGGGAGCTGGGTTCAAGCCCCTTAGCTTGAACAGCTTTGCTGTCACTCTGGGCTTTACCTACAAAGGCCCTAGCTTCTGGCAACAGTTCATTTTCTGTGCTGGGTCCAGGAAGACAAGAGCTACTGGGAGTGCACAGTGTGGAGTTTGTGGGTCAGCCTCTTCAGGGAGAAAAAGGAATCATAGGGTCTTCCCAGTTCTTTGTCCATTGTATTTTAAGGATGCTCCTCTATGAAGCACATGACAGTAATCTTGCTCAACACTTGCCTAACGGGCCAGCTGCCTTGGATGTCAGAAACAAAGGACACCTTCCTTTAAGGAAGGTTATTTAGGTAAGAAGTCCTGACATAGACTAGCCTGCAGACCCATATAATCTTCAAGGTCTACCTATACCAGCAGCAGTTCCACCCCTCAGTTTCTTACGACAACCCTCCTCTGCATCAATGCTCTTCTGCAAGTTGTCACCTCTCACCAGCCTGCACTGCGTGAGGCATCCTGTTCCCATGCCAAGATCATCTGGATGAGCTGGGGCTTGAAATTAAGCTGCTACATTAACCTACCTTGTTGTACCTGTAGGAAAAATGGTTTAGGCTGGTGAATAAGGCTACACACAGCCGTTCTTCAGCTGATTTAAGAAATTTTTTCTCAACAAAATACACTGGAAGGGGGGAGTTACCCAAATAGCACTAATGGCTGCAGACATCTCATTTAAACTGTTGCTCCAGACCTGACAGAGGCTTAGAAGGCTGAGTGGCTGAGGCACAGCCAAATTTTGTGGGTTCAACACAGGCTGAATTGCAATAGCAGAACAACTATGAATTCTCATACAAGTTTGTTACATGGCAGCTAAGGGCATATTATCTATAATTTTCAACAATCCTGGAACCTGTGCCCAGGTTCTGCAAACACAGAAGGCCTGGTCCCTTTCCAAAAAAAAGAATGGGAACAATCAGTGTGCATGAGGATGGCTGGGAAGAGCTGAGTTCTAAACCAAATCCAGCTGCCTTCTAGGAAAATGCAGTTTCTCCTGAGGGCTCTCTTGACATTTTTGACAGGTTTATAGCAGAGCCAATATAATTTCAAATAGCAAAATTATCATCATAAGCCCTGCAATGCTTGGGTTACCCTGACAGTCTAGACAGCACAGATGTGTCTGCACTGGTGATTCTGCCCCCACCTGCAGCACAGCAGCTGTTTTTTCTATCGATGGCTCTTTTATTTTGTAGGTGACTAATGCATCGAGCCGCTGGAAAATGATTTAATCTTCCTCAGCCAGTCAGCATTCAAATATGCAGCTCACATCTCTATCTGGCTTTTAATTTTTGAGCACAGATGCAGCATTTTTGGGGAGAAGGGTCAGACAGAGACCATACTCCTATCCATCACTTGACATGAAGTTTTTAAGTTCTCAGAGTAAGGACCAAGTTGCCTTGTGAAGTACTGCCAGCACCAAAAATAGAATTTCTTTATTTGCCATGTCTGCCTTTCAGCACCATTCTGTGTGGTTTTTTCCATTAACAGGGTTCACATTTTGCTCAGGAAAAGGCTATATCCACCCTCCATCTGTGAGCTGTGTTTCTTTCTCCTAAGTTCTCTTTGTAAGCCAATGGCTGTAATAGTTGCCTTAGTGAGATCACACTGAGGCTCAGGCTTTCCAGGCAGCCACAGACAGGCTCATGAAGAGTACACGGCTGCAGCTGCTTTGGGTGGAAGCACTGATATGCATGCTTAGCCCCCTGGCTCACTCCTTCCCCTCTCCTCACCCACTGGTTAGCTGACCTAAAGATTTCCCTGGAAGTCCATTTGTCAGGCTGTAAAATCTTGGCTCTGTTTTTGAGAATGACAAGTAAATTTTAGGTCTGCCAGGGATGTCTTGGTCAACAGCATCAAGGACCATGCAATCAATAGCATTTCTGACATAAAACAGGCTTAGGCTGAAGATCTGATTAAGATCCAGACCATGCTGTTATACACAGAAGGAAAGCGAAGCCAGGGTCTTGAAATATTTGCAAAAATAAACACCATCAGCCAAGCCCACCCTGCAACAAATCATAAGCAGCCTCATAAAGGCCCTTTAACAGTCCCTGATGGACATGATGTAAGTGCTGAGAGGCCTGAGCAGCCCCTCCTCAGTCCCTGCCTGCCTGCTCTGGAAGCTCCATGTGTACCCAGGCAGGCACACTCCCTCCCTCCTGAGGGTCTGCCACTGCAGGGAAAAGGACAGAGCTGCTTTTTGAACTCTGGCATTGACCCTTGCTCTGTGTTCTTCAAAACCCACCTGGACTGCACTGCTGCCAGTTGTGTGCCATAGGAACATTACAGTCACAAGAGAGGCACCACATGAACTACAGGAGGCAGGGAGTGATATGACTTTCTGGGGAAAAGCTTTAAGGGCATTACTAATTTCATTAAAGTTATATTCATGTCCCTCTGAACTAGGGTCAGACTGTTATTTATTATAGAACCTAACTGCCCTTGCATGTTGTGGACTTTGTAGGAACAAGTAGTAGCTAACTGAAATGCCTAAGAAGCAACCTAAAATCATCAGGGGAGAAAAGGGATTAGATCTAACATTACAAAGCAACAAAGCACCTTAGGAAAGCTGAAGAAACTAAGCACATATTTATAGGCAGAACCCTGGCTTTGGTTCTTTTTTTTTCTTTTTTATTCCTCTCTCTTATGGGTTGATTCAAATCTATGAAAAAAAAGGGGCTATTTTAAGATTCAGGAGATTTGTCTCAAAATCTTTCTGGAACAGTGGTTCTTGAGGGAAGTATGTATGCCATTACAAGTTTTGTATA
This sequence comes from Erpornis zantholeuca, assembly GCA_013400515.1. Lineage (NCBI taxonomy): Eukaryota > Metazoa > Chordata > Aves > Passeriformes > Timaliidae > Erpornis > Erpornis zantholeuca. Next base: position 107,925 of record VZTN01026771.1, on the reverse strand, counting down.
TAGGTTGCACTGTAAGATATATGAAATTGCATTTCTCAATCACCCTCAGGGATCCCTTGGAGGTTTTCCATAGAAACCCTCCCACTCTTCCCCCCTCCTCTCCATAGTGCATAAGTTAGAAAACTGGTTTTCAACAAATGTTTCTGTCCTGCCTAGGTCTTTTTGTTTTCTCCTTATAATTTCTCTATAATTTTGTTTTCTCCTTATAATTTCTCTACAGGCTTCTTGAAAGGAGAATATAGGAGGGAAGTTTGATGCTGAAGGTTATATTCTGTCTTATTATCTCATTTACTGTATCTTACCTAAACAAAGCAACTAATTTGCAGCAGAGGATACCATCTGTCACTTAGTGTGTTTAACATATTAAAACCTTTTTATTCTAAAACTACCACCGTCTGGAAATAGTTAGCATGGGAAAACAATAAAAAGCCCTTCTAAGTTCACAAGAGTTGTTGCCTTTAACAAGAAGATTAGTATTCCTGTTCATTTATTTATTCTACCAAAACATAATGTTAAGTCACTTTTAAATCCAAACCATTTGGAAAGCTCTTGCTGTTACTTATGTGTGCTAAAGCCCAAGCAGGGCTTTAGCACACATAAGTAGGCCATGTACATACATAAGTGCTTTGAAGCCAGAGGACTGAGCATCTTCTGAAATTTAGCTGGTAGTCTATGGAAGAAACAGAAGTATCCCCAGAATATTTTGTCTTCTCTGGTGGATGTCTTTGATATTAATGAACAGGAGTCCCTATCATGAAAATACTTTTAAAAACAAATGGCACCTCTGCCTTCTCTTTTTACATTAGTGGCACATCGGAAAGAAGTATAAAGTCTGCTTACCCCACAGCATTGTGTCCTTCACTTCAAAAAAAAAGTACCTGTTTCTAATCAATAAGTATTTGCTTGAGCAAATATTAACTCTTCAAACAGCAGCTACATTGGAAGTAGCTGCAGTTATCTCAGTTGCATATGTCAGTCAGAACAAAGTTTTTCTGTTTGCTTCTTTTATAATCCTTGTTCTTTGCACTTCAAGAGAGAATAGGTTAAATTCAAACCTTCTAATCACACCAAAGCAATTCCACAAGCAGGACAACAGAATTATTTGGGCATGTAACTCCTAGTTTATTATTCTAAGACTTTGTGAAAACTGTCTTTGATAGTTAATATCATATCTTCTTTAACATCTGGTAGAAGGGCAAGTTTATTACTATTACCCAATGATGCTTTCCCAGTTCACAGAACTTCTTTCTAGGTTCATCAGGCCAGTTTAAACAAGTTTATAATGATGCTCTTTCCCTGCAACTGACCTCCTTGTGCAACTTTTTTGGCTGGATCTGTGACTCAGCTTGTAGACACCATAGCCTAATGTTAATAAATGCTGGAGGGATCAACACTTACACCTCAGCCACTACATTACAAACCAAAGTAAGTTGACTGGCAGACAAAATTGTTCCAGCCAGGAAACTGTAGTGCTTCTCTCTTCAGGTACCAAGTATCACACAAGATGGGAAGACAGAGGAGCCATTGAAGCAGAATATTGGCCCAGTGCTAGACTGGCAAGAGAGCCAGAACACAGAAAGTCTCCGTGTGCTCCTCCCACCCCAAGGTTCCCACAGCTGCTCAGCATTTCTGTGTGGTGCTCCTGCCAAGCAGGTGTCGCTGCTTCCCTGAGGGCTGGTAACAAATTCGAGTTCAATTTGTGCAATGGAAACTGTTTCCATTACAAGCATAAGTGAAATATATCCAGCAACTGATTCTGGGATCCCAAAGGCCACATGTTTTCATAACCTATACCAACATAGCCTTATCCTTTCCACAGGTCAGTTCAATGATTTCTTTGTTCCTCAGCTCATGAAACACAAATTGGCAAACATCATCTTCACTAAGGCAGGTACTCCTCTAAATCCCCTGGTTTAGAGGCTCAAACCCAGGTCTGCTCAGAGCTTCATGTTTAAGAGATTATTAAAGCAAGAGAACCACTGCAAAAAGCTTACACACACATTCCTTCCTTATGCAGAACTTAAATACTGTCAACACTTCTTTTTTTGCAGTCTAGTAATTCCTACATTAATCATCCTGCAGTTTAGTACTGGACAGAAGAATTGCATCATATTGTAACATTTTGACCAATCCTAAATTCAGGCTGCCAGAGGTTGATTAATAAGCTGCAAACTGTGACAGATTTTTAAATTACCCAGTGTTTTTAGTTGATCATGCATGATTAGAGCATTTCCAACTTTCCAATACATTCTTTACATACAGGGAAGACAGCTTGAGCTATATTTCAGACTACAGCTCATGTCAAGTATTCCTTTAATATAAGTTTATAGGAACCAAGCCTGTATATTAAGATGAATCAACATTTTACTACATTATATTTTTGATATTTTCAACATTTTCCAGAAACAGTGGAATTATCTCTTAATCACAGGGTACATGACTTGGCTCTTTTGTTGAGAGAAGGTTCACTGAAGTCCTTCAGGGTACCTGACAGGCAGGTGCCTGTAGGGGATGGATATGACAGTATCTAGAGTAACTACACAGGCAAAATTCAGCAGCAAAAAAATAACTCTTGAAACTTGAGTAGTCTTCAAGTTCTGCTATCTGCATTTCAGTTATGCTGACTAGCAATCAGTTTGCTTATTTAAACAAATAGTTATCTATACCACAGACAGTGTTTTCTGTAACAGCTGACAGTTTATTCAGGTGTTAAACTTCACACTGCTCTGGCACTACTACCTAATCTCACAGACCAGATACCTACCTTAATGAACCTTTCATAGGTATGGTTTTGCTTATGGGTGACATGACTTAAGCTTTGATATTCCATTCAAAAATTCAGAGTAGCTGTGCAAGTTACAGTCTTTCCACAGATTAAAACTAACATTGAACTTAATACTTAAAAGGTTCTTTATTTTACTCTTAGGCTTTCAGGACACCTTAAAAATCAGTTACACAACAAAGACTGATATTGGAAAGAAGTGGAGGTGCAGTTCAAAAGAAAAAAAAACCCATAGTGTCTTCAAATATAAAAATATATATATCCAAATTATTACCTAGGGAAAGTGTACCACCATTCTGCCTTAAGCTGGTCCTGCCAGCTTTTGGGTCATAACTCCCCACTACAGAGCTCAAGAGCTCACTCTGGAAGGAGCATCTCCGAGGTTCATGTCACAGCCATGATTCAGAGCAAACTGCTTTGCTGCAGCATATGAACCCAATCTTAAGTTTCCTGAAAGCATTCCATAGTTTTCCCTTGGGCAGTGGGTAATAAGCATCCAAACATCTCCTGGGAAGCATAGGTCATATACACAAAGCCATCTTCATCTTTGTAGTCCCTGTACACTTCTGCCATTGTCAAGGACATACTGGCTAGGCTTTTGTTGTTCACCAGCAGGTAGAAAGCTTGTGTAGCTGTTAGAGCCATCCTGCTTCTAATTGAAAAAGAGAGGAGAAAAAGAGGATTAAGCATTACCAAGTTGAATATGGTTTCAGCTTCAGTCTATGACATACATTAAGCAGAGCAGTCACATGAACTAGGTACAAGAAATGCTGTGTAAAGTTATTATGTGGTTTAACATCTCCATCAGCAGGAAGTTAACTGCATTTCTGGAAGCTCAAAGGCCTGTGCTCTGAGGAAAGGCTTAATGGTTACACCATAGGTACTACTGAGCATGGGCTTGGAGTTCCCAGTTGCCAGGGAAAAGTGCAAATAGAAACCAAAAGCTTCTACAGTGCAGATTTTGTAAAGGTCAGCTCCAGACTGTTACACTTACTATAAAGTTTATCTTCAGAAAAAATAAGTCCTTTTCAAAGCCATTACATACAAGGATTAGGATCTAAATTGTCCAGGAGCCAAAAGCATCTTTTACAGAAGTTATAATCTAGGAAGATCTTTTTTACACTTTAATAAGCGTGCTGAAAAACATAGCTTTCATATTTTGCCAGAAAATACCAATAAATATTTAGGGAGATTTCTTTGCTGTAATGTTTCATAAAGAAAATTTAGAAGCACATTTCATTTCACTCACATTCAAGAGCTGCTTTGAACTTGAGCAAATTCAGCTAGGTGCAGTAAGACAGCAAGGCAGTGACAGTCATAAGCAGAACAAGATCACAGAGCCCCAATACCCAGTCGATCAGGCAGGAAGAAAGAAGAACAAGAGTCTTTATATAGTCTTTTTTCACTACAGTTAGGGAGAAGAGAGAGGGCTATGACTCCAGAAAAGACCACATTTTTGCCCCAAATGCATCTGTGAAAACATCTGTTGATTTTCTTCAAGCACTTGCAAGAGAGGCAAGCCATTACATTACTAACACCTTTATCCTCCTCCCCACCAAAGGAAGCAAGATGTCCCCAGCAGCACACTAGGAAATACCTTCTTGGGGAACAGCAGCCAAGCCCAGCTGCAGCTCCAACCCACCAGTATCCACCACCTACCTGATGATGGTTATGAACTGTGCCATGGTCAGCTCCTCGGGAACCAGAAACTTGGTTTTGTCCAAGAGAGGAAGGTATTTCTCTTTATGGTATCTCTCAACAATTACCTGTTTTAATTAGAGTCACGCTTAGCAAAACCTAAAATATCCATGTCCCTTCCCTTCCCCTCGCGCGCTTCTTTTCTTAAATAGCGGCAACAACCTCTGCTATAACAAACAAGAGATTTACCGGGATTTTTGTCGGGAACTTCGCTCGGATGCCTGCTACTTCTTCCCGCCGGGTGGCTGCGGGGCAGAGGAGAGAAGAGAAGTGTTACGTGTGCGCGCAGCCCCTCGCCCGCGCGCGGCCCCTCCGCGCCCCCGGCGCCCCTACCGNCCCCGCCCCGCCCTGCCCTGCAGCCAACGGGAGACGCTCAGCTGCTGAGCCCGCCTTCCCGGCTCTCCCCCTGCTCGTCCTGTGCGCTGCCGTCCCTGCTGTGAGTTACCCGCGCTGCGAGGTATTCTGCGTACTAGACGGTGCGAAGCTTTGTGAGAGGTCTTTGACTACCCTGCCCAGTGGTAGTCTTGGCTCAAGGCTGGACTGCCCCCAGCTGCCTTTCCTTTCCACATGGCTAGCCTTCTCCATACCGACAAACAGTTTTCAAACTATTTCTTTGGTTATAAAGAAAACCAGACAACCTACCCCACGCACACACAAAAAAAAACCCCGAAAACCAAAACCAAAATAACCCAGCCCCACACAAAAAACCATCCCCCGCCCCTGACATTTTTCATCTCCTCAGGCTATCAGATTGCTTGTTTTCTGAACGACTTGAGAGCTGAGTTTTAACTCTGGTTTTGCCTCTGAGGCACCGCTGTGATTTTAAGGGGTTTCAGGCAGACTTCAGCTCCATTATTTGCTAAATATTGATGAGACAGATTCCTTACCTTTTGGGTTACTGGTTCACCTGCTTTTACTTCAGCTGTCAAGATGGCTTTGCAACCTAACATGGCTCTGCAAGGAGTAAAGTTGACTTCAGGGTGGTGGTTGTGTTTATAAGTCATCTCAGTGGGGGTCTGGAACTGATCTTCATTACTTGTTCCTTTCCTTATCCCTTTAAAATATAGGAATTTTCATTTTTTTTGACCTATCATTCTGATCATGATCTAGTTGATGCAGCACTCAGGGACATGGTTTAGTGGATTTGACAGTGCTAGTTAATGGATGAGCTCAAGGATCTTACAGGTCTTTTCCAAGTCAAATTCTATTATTTTACCAGGCTAAGGGCAACTGGAAGTTGCTGATTTTTATGAGTTACATTTTATAAGCTATGGGTTTAGCTGCTTTGTCTAGGCAAAGTTGACAACTGTCACCTAAGATCATTTTGAAAAAGAGCATCTTTAGTAACATGTGTGTGCACTATGTACACATGTGTCAGGTTTTTCCACCAGCCTCTCCAGAACAGTTTCCAGTGGCCGCAGTCCTTAATGCTTTTGAGCTGTCCTTTTCTCTGGATCTGGAAGTGATGAGCTTCAGCCATAGCACAAGCTCCCCCACGTGGCAGCACAAACTCTGTTGTGCAGAGAAGATACTTGGCTTTGAGGGACTCATAAACAAGAGGTCTGAACTTTGAAATAGACCTTGAGCCTATGCTGGAATGGTTTGGATACAGCTCATCCCTAAGATTTGACCTTTGCATCAGGGCAGGTAAGCCTCGGGGTTTGCTTAATAGCTGGGTCTCGCTTAAGCTCTTTTGAGTGGAGGTGACAGGCTGGGAAGTGTGAATGAAGAAGGACGTGTGCCACAGAACTGACATAGTGCCATAACTCAGTATGGTGAGTTGTATTTAAGAAGACGAAGGAAGAGTAATTTGAAGGGTAAAGAAGCAGCATGGACAGCACAAGGAGGACGTGGGGAGATTACAGTGTTTCTTTGGAGCTGTGGTCAAGTGTGGGGCTTTCCAAAGTTGTTCAGGAAGTGCACCAGTTCTTCCACACACCCCTGCTGGTTTCTGCCCAGTGATTCCTTAGAAAGATCTGTGACCCGCTTTGTGTAGAGAAGAGGGAACCTGCTACACCAGTGCTCTGCTTCCTGTGTTACCTCTCACTGCAGATGAAGTATGAAAGCATAGCTCCATCCAGGTATCAGCAGCCCTTCTCTCAGGGAGAGGTGTTTTCATGCTCATAAACTCCTATGGCAGCATCTAGAGAGGAAAGTGAATAACTGATAAGAAGGTGAGCCAATAAAGATGAATTCCCAGCAAGCCTGGTGATCAGTTACAGCTCTGATGTCTGTGAGAGCTAAAAGTGAGCACACACCCAGGCTTTAGTTAGCATGTGCTAACTAATATGTAAATGTGTCACATTTTCTGGAAGCAGAGAGAATGGATCTGTGATGTGTGCCTGCATAGCACCTTCTCTTGCTCCTGCAGTGAAATACCCAGTTTCAGACCTAAATGGGGAATCTATTCCTTCTTATTACCTTTCCCTTGCAAGTTTTTCTTACATGCACATAATTAATGAACTGATAAAGCAATTTTGTGTAGAGAATGGAGTACTCAGAGGATCTTATTGATACAGAAATGGAAGGATCAAAGGGAATTATTATTCTATTTCTACCTCCTTAAATGTCCAAAGCCAGCGCTTCTGGCATCCTGTAATTCCCTGAATATTAAAGCACGGACCCAGATCTTATCTTTCCATATCTTATCTAATCTGGTTTCATTGCCACATTCACAACCTCTTCCAAAGCTCCAGGTCTGCAGTTGTGTTACTGAATTCTCATGTATCCATTGTCTCCATATTGAAGCAATCTGCTCTGCAAGTGCTCTCAAACATTCCAATGTGTCCCAGGGACACAACAACATAGCCCAAAGCAGTCATCTGCTTTTTGCAAGTGTTGTGAGACTTGCACTGCTTTCAGGTGGATCTGTGAGCTACTGCAGAGGTGAGGATCAAGAGCTGCCCACATTAACCAGGGAACTGGAGTGGTTTGAGCAGAGCGCTCAAGGAGCATGGGTCGGTGCTCTGAGACTGTACTACAAGATTTTACTTGTTGTAGGAAGCATACAGCTTCCTGGTAACTGCACTGCATTTTACCTTCAGAAGCCTCTCAGTGTTCTCTGCTGCTCCTGTACCATCATGGTTAAAAGCCCTGTGAGGGCTCCTAGCCTGAAGGTGGGCTGAAGCTTGTTAGTCTGTTCTGCCAAGTAGCTGAACAGTGCAACGCCCAATGAAGGAAAACCCAAAGTACAGACTTAAACAAGAGGAAAAACTCAATAAATGTAAAAATGTAAAAATGAAGTTCCAGGGAAAGAGATTCGCTCCACCGTTACATAGTGAAAAGCACTCCAGTATGCCATGGACTGAGGTTAGCTTTCCTCCATAAGTCAGTACACAGGTGCTCCTGAGTTAATTCCAGTACAGCTAAACTTGGAGAGCAAATGGGGCTTTGCTCTGGCTATAAATCCATCCAGCACTTAATAATCCCGTATGCAAGTGGATATGTAAGTAAGAAAGGCTGAGGGATTAAGTGCAGAAGGCAGAAAACAGTTATCTGTAGACTAACAATTTAAATAAGAATGATACAGTGCTACAGGGACTAAGATTTATTTATCTAAGCAGCCTAACTGAATAGGAAGAGAAACTGCAGCATGATGTTCTAGGGAAAAAATGCGACTTGGCAAAAGGAAGGCTTATTTGTCGCACTGCGAAAGCCTGTGAAGTTCTACAGTATTATGCATAGTTATCTTAAATGCATGCTTTCAGGAGGGTTGTCAGTAAGTGAAAATAGTCAGGAGGGTTTGAGGAGCCCTCAAGCAGTCAGGCTCAGCCAGCCAATTTAATGGGTTTTAAAAGAGCCATCCTAAATATTTGCATGCTCCCTGAACATGGGTAGTTACAAATAGGGAATCCTTTGCTTCCTTCTGCCCTTCTGCAACTGTGAATCTGTCTATATCTCCTGTGACACAGAAGCAAACCCACTCTTGTGGATAAGCCTGAAGTAACTGTGTGCCAGTAACTAAATTTCTGAATTCATAAGTCTTTATATGAAAAAGCTAGTTGGAGTATTATTATGTTTAAGGGGATGCTTCGTACTGTGTCTCTGATTTTGCTCCAAACTCACCCACTAATAAGACTCAGATCATAAATTTATCTCAGAATGCTGATGTAAGTTCAAAAGTCAGCTGTATTTCTCAGTTGATTGACTAGAATTTACATGTACTTTTGGCTCTTTTTCTTTGTCTCTTGATTTTTTAACCCTTATATTGAGCCTAGATCATAACTCTGATGATTTTTTGATGTAGCCACAAGGATTAAAAATTAGTTGTTACTTTTAAACCAGAGATTACATGATTGTTTTGTAGCAGAGCTTGAGGTGTTGATCTTAAATTGTCTCTTCCACAAAAGAAAATCAATTAATCTCTTCTCTCTTTCTTACTTTTAACTGTATGCCTGGTGTTCAGCTCATTGTGGTGAAGTAGTTTCTTTATGCTAGTATTTGGGTTCAGGTGCACCAGTTGTACTTTTATTGAGTGCTCTGTTTTTCATTTCAAGATTTTTAGAAGCACTCTCTTTATTAATTTGTTGCATTTTCAACCATATTGAAAGACCTGGGCTGTACTGAGCCACTACTATCCTCAGTAGTGTTTAAGTTGTTCCACATGATAAGTGCTTCGGGCAATTTATTACTTTTTCTGTCTACAGAAGAAACAGAATTGATGTTGTTGTTACTAGGCAATTTCCTTGATCATCTCTTTGAGAAACCAAAGCAAGGTTCTTCTTGTGGACCAGAATCATGGGACAAAATTTCTTTCTTATCTTATCGTGTCTGCAGTTTGATTTGGTAGAACATTTGCACTCTGGTTTGCTGGTTCTGGTAGTGCTCCCACTATGAGTACAGATGTTGTGCTGGTGCCTTGGTGAGAAGTAACAGCATCGCTTGCTCTGCAAGAATCAATATAAAAGTTACTCTCTGCCCAAATATGATCACAGTATTGTTTGAATTGGTTTTCCTTCCAAAGAGGGCTTTAAAGTATTTTGTCAAGTGTAGTTCAATTCTTTTCAGATAGGATGTCTTTGGATTTATGTCCAGCCTTTTCCTGGCCTCCCTATTGAGACTCCCAGGAATGTGTCAGACAATGCCAAAAGTATCTGTTTTGATGTGTAGATACTGGAAACTGGTTTCTATTTTAACCTTCAAAAAGGATGTTATAACTGACAGAGAGTAGAGGATTTTAAAAATAATTTCAACATGTCCCTGTGAAGCTGGCAACTTTGTTGATTGACCCTTCTGACAGAAGGGTCAAGTGAGTCAAGCTCTCCTTCAGGGTTGAAAGCCTCATCAGGAGAGCAGTGCCAGAGTTTCCAAGAGTGACTAGGACCCCTTGGATACCTCTTTTCTCAGGTGCATGTTTGAGAGGCCTGATCCCTTCTGGGAAATTGTTCCGCCCTTAATGAAAATCTGGACTCTTAAGGTATCCATGTTTAGGTACTCAGAAACTGTGGCTCTCAGGACTTGAAGTCCTTTTAAATTATTTCAGCAGAAATGTCTAAGGCTTGGAAAGGTCCAAAGCCAAACACTATAGAAAAATAATCTAAATATATAGGAGATATTAGTGTCAATATCTGTTGATATTGACTCTACAGTGTCAATACTGTTACTTTGTTTCAGGGATCTCTTTTTAGGGAATTTTCTAAGATGTTATGAAAAATGCCAAGATTAGTGTATGTAAAAGAGAGGGATGTTGCTCAGCTATTTTAGAAGAGGAATCCCTAGATAACTATTCTTGGTGGCTCTACTGAGTTCTGTGATCTTAAATAAGTCCTGGGATGCTGGCCAAGCCCCTGAGCCATATCACGTACTTGGCCACAAAAAAATGTATTGCGGAGCTCAGCTCATACTCATGTGCTACAAACAAAGCTCTGGAGAAATGCTAACAATTTATTGGACATAAAAATGCTGACAAGTGCTATGGACTGATATGGGATTACTGCAAATCATAGCCCAAAGGTGTGTATTAGCAGTTACTCAAAATTGTCTGCTTCAGGAATCTAACTGGGGATGATGAGGTCCAGAGCCCTGTTTTCTTAGGTGCTTTGTATGGCCAATGGAGAAAGGAAGAGAGAAACTCTTGCACAGTTTGGAAAGCAGATGACTTTCACTCCCCTTGTGCTTTCAGGTTCCCTATCCTCTTTCAAACTGTATCTTGAGAAGCAGTGCAATGCCAGTTTCACTTCGCAGCCGACAAGAGCTGAAGTCAGGAATAGATCTGCAACTGTTACTGTTGGTGACTGTGGCCATGCAGTGGCTGCCAGCACCAGGGAATGGCCTTTGCCCTGACACCTCAGTGTTTGTTAGGGAGACACTCAGAACAATAAGAATCCTGCATGGGAAATACTGCTCAAGAGAATTTATTCCATGTTTTAAATTAAATATTAGGTAAAGCAGATCTGAGACCTGATGAAAGTCTCATCCTATAAAAAGACATAGATAAACAGGGTAGATGTGGTAGATGGCAATTGTGGAATATTGCATGGCTCCTGTTGATAACCTCAGGGAGCCCATATGTAAGGATCAAATGACTCAGTGTATTGGTATCTGGGTTGTTCAGTGCTAGATTTCTAATATGGATCCTTCATATTGTCAATTTCTCATATCAATTTGTCTGTGACAAAGACCTTTGGAACAAATGTATAGGATAGTGTCATTTTAGTTTCCACTGTGCAGTTCCCCAGGTAGCAACATTTTTAATAGAGGACAAACACTGGAGTTGCCCACAGGTGGTTGTGGACAAGCATTAGGTCCACAGACCCTTCTGGTGAAGGTAAATCCTTTCCCCTCACATGCATACTTGGCTGTTTGCAGCAGCATGATGGATGTTTTATGCTGCTACCTAAAAGTCTCTTGGGCTCAGCAGTAAGAGGTGTTCATGTCTGAAACTATCTCTGCTTGCAGGCTGGGGTTTTTCATTCAAACCAAACAGCTGCAAGAAGGCTGTGATCATACTGCAGACGGACATATTAAACTTCTAGACAGAAAAACAAGAGTTTCCCCCCTCATTGTTTCAATACATCCTTTAATATTTCATCAGGTGCTTTTCTGAATTTATAGTATTCTCTCCTGCAAATGACTTTTCCTTTTCCATTAGTTCTTCATATACTGCTTTTCTTATATCTGTCTGTGTGAACAGTGTCTTGCTACACCAAATTATGTTGAATACTATCCTGATATATAAATACTGAAATAAATTTCCATGTATCACTAAGAGCCTATTGGGAAACCAAGTTGGCTTTATAACAGCTGAGGCATTCATTTGCATCATCTTTTTACTGCAGAAAATCAAACCAAATTATTCACTCACTCTTGCCCCTATCCCTTATGTAGCATTGACTCCATGCAACTATCAAGTGCAAAATCTGAAAATAAATATTTTATTAACATAAAAATTCTTCTTGCCCTTAAAATTTCAGTATCCCCTGTGACCTGAGTTAATTCTGTTCTTGTATTTTCTTTATTGTAAGATGAGAAGCTGTAATCACATCAGACATTTCAGGTTTTTTGTGTGTATATTTGTATATGTAAATATATGTTATTATATATAATTCTAAGAGTGTACTTATAAACACAGAAACATAGATAGATAGAGATGTAGATATATGTTATTTCTTCCTTTCCCCTGAAGGTATGTAGTCAGATACACACAGTGGATTAAATAAGTTGCTATGGAAGTAAATGATACTAAATGATTAAACAGTCCAGCTGTCTGTGCTCAAATGGAGCACCTCACCAAGCACTTCTCCAAAATAAAAATTCTTCCAAGGAATTATTTATAATTTAGACCTGTGAAAAGGTTTCCTGGATAGCATTTGTTTCCCATGTGTAATGCAGTTTTAAATCTATTTTCTGATCCAATTTTCTGCAGTTGTCTCTGAAATGGGCTTGGTGATGGATGGTGGCAAACTGCCTAAAGATGAGTAGATATCTTGCCTCTCTAACACGTCTCCAGAGTGGTGAGTTACTGTCTGGCATGGTAATGTCACAAAGAAGAGGAAGTGGGGTGAGAGAGTTGCTAGTCAAGAATTACTTGAACTGGACTCACAGAGGAAGAGCTAGGCAGCCAACTGCCCAGACTGAATCCTCTTCTTCCATGAAGGCTTTAATCACTTTTCAGGAAAGATTTTCTTCTAGCAGAATTTCTTTTTTTTTTTTTTTACCTGAACAGGAGCAGAATCCATGTCCTATGAGTAGTTAGGTCCCATTCATGTGGATACATGAAACTGTCTCCTCTATCTCCTCCAATGTAGTTTGATGTCTTCTGGAGAAGATATTCTTACCATTAAACTCTGCTGAGCTGGGCATCTTGCCACTTTTGTGTGGCTCTTTCAGTTTCCCATAACTGCAAGTACAGGAAACTAACCAGGGCCAGTTCCAGCCCACTGTGAGCTGGCTATAGCACTCTGGCACCAGGCAGTGATCATTATAAAATGATGGTTTTTCTACCAATGAAAAATTGCCACAAGAAACGTTTGCCTTATGTAAAGGCTGAGCTCTAGGACTCTGGATTAACTTCCTAGCTGTGTCACTGCTGTTCTGGGTGCCTTCGGAGCCTCTTTCACTTCTGATGGAGTTTTTAACAATATCTACAAAAGAGAGATGCTAAATTTCTCATTTGTACTTAGTGTAGTGATTGGCACAGTACTACTTCGTCCTCATTTGGAATACACTTGATATCTTGAAATCCAAAGAGAAAGAAGCGGGTATTATTATTTACTATGCTCAGATTTGGGGATGTCCTATGAATATTGTCTTAGAAGAATGATTTTGAGAAGTTAATTTCTCCATTAAAAGCTACAGCTGCGTATTGTGACTTATGCATGTAGTTTTACATTATGGACTTGGTAATTTTTATCAGATTGCTTTGAATAATGAACAAACTCAAGGAGACTGAAATCTATTCAGACACCTACTAATGATGCAAGAGCAAAATTCATCAAAGTAAAGGTTTACCATGTGTTGTTTTTTGTGTTTCAACCCCATGTTTCATTTACCTCCCCATCAGAGTGTCTTCCACTGTGATCTGAGAACTGTGTAAATTGCACACACCAATGAGGCTCCTGCCTGACCTAGTCCCATCAGGGCAGATGGCAGGTTGGTGTCTCTCTCCCTCCTCTCCCTCCTCTCCCTTGCCACACTGGTAGCAGCAGTGACCTTCATGCAGCATGACCAGTCCAGTTCCCTTCCAGTTTGTGGCTGTGGCCAGTATCAGTGGCCACATGCAGCCAGTATCAATGCACTGCACTTGAACTGTGCCTTCACTACCAACCAGGGTTGAGAACACACTGCGGAGTTAAATGGACCTTTTGTCTCACCCAAACTTTTTTGTCCTAGCATTACTAAAATATCTAAGGGAGCATATGAGGATATGAAATTATACTTGTCCACCCTCTGCCATTTGAATTGCATTAATTTCCTGATCCAGGGATAGCACTTAATACCCTCAGATGTCTTCTATGTCTCTGTCCAGTAGCCTTTTTAATTCATGCTGATACGAACTTAAGTATTTGCAAAAACCTGTTAGCAGTGTTTCCTACAACTGACCCACACATGGTGTGAGGAACCACCTCCATTTGTTTATTCTTAACCTTCTAGCTGTGAGTAATTTAATCCAATGATCCTTCATTCTGGTACCTAAGGAAAGGACAATCATCCCCTGTTCACTCAGTCTGACATACCACTCATCTTTATAAATGTTCCTGCAGTGATTTTCTTCTCAGAAATAACAGTTGGAACCAAATATTTTTTACCTTGGATGAACAAATTAAGCAACAAGAAGTGGCCTGCCTTTACACATCTTGTCCTGCTGATTTGCGGTTTCCAGATAAAACTGTTGATTTAGGTAAAAGCTGTTGTCCCTGTTTTCTAAATTTGAGTGTTCAAGTTAATAGATTTTGCATACTGTTTGATTGGCCTTTCCAGGTTATTTTAAGAAAAAGAAAACAGGAGGTTGGCATTTCCACAATCTGCACTGACTCAGACATGCAAGAAGCAAGTCTGCAGAGGGAGAAGGTGGAGTTTTTCATATAAGGTATTTTCTCACTTAAACCACACTGTGACAGACCGTAATGAAAACTCAAAAAACTTCAGTCAGCTTCTGGTTCTCTGTAGACCTACAGGGGACACTTGTGTTTGCCTGATAGACAGAAAACCATTTAGAGGCTAGGAGTTTATTCTCTGTGGTCCTTGAACCTCCAAAAAGATATGAACAAAATGTGAGTGTGTTCCAGAATGATTTGGGCTTCAAGCATGCAGTGAGTAATATCTTTTTCTACCAGATGGCAGTAGAAAGTAGGGCTGTAAAAGGTCTGCCTATATGGAGGTCTTTAACAGACACAAACCAATTTTTGCACAATACAGCACATCAGATGCAAGTTCAAACAATCCAGGATGTATGTGGTGCAGCCCAAGGTTCAGGCATGGCTTATTTAGGATAATTGCCCAGCAGAATAGTTGTTCCTTTCTGAAGTGCACTGGGAAGTCTAAAAGTACTAGAAGTATCATCTTGCAATATTTCTGGGTACCTCTATCAAGATTACAAATATCTTAAATATTCCCTGGCTTCATAGCACCTGCAAGACCTCATTCTCATACCTGTGAGTAATATTCTTACCACAGAGCAGCTGGACTGATAATTAAACAAAAAATCCCTTGTATCTCCATTATAATATAGCTGAATAACCACCTGTTACCGACCTATATATGTTGATAATGATTTTAATTGGGGTGGGGGTGGGGTGGGGTATTATTAGTATTTTCTTCTTGTTAGTGTCAGCTGAGTGCTGAACATCCCACTTGTGCTGGGTGAAAAACACACCCTGTACAAAAGGAGCATCTTGCTGTGGTTTCCACCCTGAGCAGTAGAGAAGTTGCTTGTGTTTGTAAGGAGTAAAAGAAACAGTAAGATGTCTCTGGGCACTCTGTCATCTGGAACAGTGGTTTTGGAGTGCAGCCAGCTAAGGCTCAGCCACTCTCTAAACATCACACTTGAAGAGAGACCAGAAAAAGATTCCTGACACTCAAGTATGTTGCGGGAGTTTCCATAAATTGAAACCTCAATTCCCATTGTTCTTCATGCTATCGTGACTGGACACATCCTTCTGTATCCACTGCCTTTCTCCTTTGTGTTATGAAAAATGGTGCCTTACACAGAGCTTCCAGATTAAAAGATTAGGTTTAAAGTTTCCTCATGGAACAAATTTTTTTTGATAGATTCCATGTTTTAGAGTCTAAAATTTTTTGCACTTGGTGAACTTTTACTCAATGTCCAGAGTCCTGAAGTAACCCTACAGCCATCTGCTGGGAAACTGGCCAAGGAGTCAGGGAGTCTGGAAAGCCCCAGCCTTCTGATACCTGGCTTTGCTGTTGGTATTAGGACAGAGGCAGCTTAGCTACGCCATTCCAGCGTCTGAGCAGCTTCCTGCTGACTGGAGAACAGGGAAGAATAAAAAGATTTCATCTAATGCAAACTGAAACCTAATCTAATGCAAATTCTGAAAAAAAATGAAGTTTCCTATTAGCAGGAAATCCCCTTTCTTGGCTGTCCTCAGTTCTAATTTGGATGACTCAATCCTCTCATCTAAACTCAAAGCGCTTGTGCTTCTTGACTTGTGGAGTTTCAGTACACAGAGGAAATACATTAAGATAGTGGATTATAATGATTGATGTTAATGAGAAGCACAGAAGGGAATTAGCTACATTTAAAGTCCTAATGTGTTTCTTAACACTGTTTCTCTCTAAATAACTGGGTAAATCAGACTAGGTCTTAACAGATGGTGTTATATATAGTTCCAGAAACAAATAATCTGACTCCTATAGCTGGAAGATAATTTACTTGGTCAAAGTCTAGATAGGTTTTTAAGTCAACAAATCTGTAGTTATAAATCTATAAAATATGTAGGCCAGAAGCAAAGGTTAGGTATTTCCTTCTCACATCACATGTAAGGGGCAATAAATTTTCACCTGGTTTCTCCCACAGGTATACCAGCCATTCTTAGAGCAGGAGGCTCCTGCAAATGGTGAGGGTGGTGATTCCTATGGGAGAGGACAGAGGCCTTCCACACAGCAAGGGGGGAGGAACTAGAGAAGGTGGAAGCAGCTTGGCCCCTGGCCAAGAGGGGGAACTCAGAAGCCGAAATAGTTGATAAGTTCAGCAACTTTATCATCATGTGATTGAAAATGAAGGACTCTTCCCCTAGGATGCTTGTTAGATAGAGCTCCCAACAAAGGTGCAACGTGACTGCATTTGCCATCAGCTCCTATGTATTTTGGTAAAAGGACTGAGCCGAAGGATTTTGATGAAGCACACTACTGTGCAATTAATGATCATACTGAATACCAAAATCAGGTATTGATTTCGTGTTACATTGTAATTTCTGAATCGTCATTTGTATGTGCTGTTCACAATACCTTGTAATTCTTTCTCCCCTATCTCCATGTTCCACAATCTTCTGGGATCTGTCATTCTCTTGCCCTCTGGATATAACCTACTTAGCATTTTTCTCTTTGCTCTTTGAATACTAGCTATTGTTTATCTATTGAATAGTAGATGTATTATGTATTTAATTATATCCTTACCAATTATTCTTCTGTTTCATTCGATGTTGGAATATGATGCTTTTTTCCCTAGATATTCCAGTTCCTTTGATAATAGCTATTATTC
The DNA here is from genome assembly GCA_013400515.1 of Erpornis zantholeuca. NCBI lineage: Eukaryota > Metazoa > Chordata > Aves > Passeriformes > Timaliidae > Erpornis > Erpornis zantholeuca. The sequence goes on along the minus strand of VZTN01026771.1, from coordinate 90,787 downwards.
TTCTTGCAAATCATGTCTTGCATATAAAAAAAACATTTTGTACAAGTATTCCCTTTAGCCAGGGGCACTTGGATTTGAAAGATCCTCCATCAAGACTCAACAAATGTGGGTTAATCCCAGTGTCATAACCTCTACATGAACTTAATTTTCATGAAAAAAAGAGAGCAAGATAGAAATGAGGAGCAACAACTTAAAGAAGATGTAGCATCTTTTTATTATTTGAATGACTCTACATGTAAAGAACAAAGCCTGTGTGAAATGACAGAATGTAACAAAATGAATGTAATCTGCAAAGGAAAAGGCATGACAGCAGAAAGTATTGAAAAGCAGTCACAATAACAGTTCAGGTTAATGAGAATTACTAACAGCACTGGTGTAACAAACTTCTTAATAGCAGTCCAGCAAATGGAAGCATTTCTATAAAACAGCCAAACAAGAAATATTTCCCTGGGTATTTGATCCTATTTGATTTCTGGAACAATGTTAAAAAAATATCATATGTATAGATGGAGAAACACCATAAAAATTTGATTATCCTAAGAGTCTGCCTTGACATATTTACTGGCAAGGAAATTTTAGGCAAAATGACAGCCAGTACTAATTTTCTCACTTTCATTTGAGTACTGGCACAAAGGAAAAAAAAAACCAGGAGTTGTACCTGTGTTTTTTTTAATATATTCTTTGGAGAGTTTTGCTCTACCTGACCTGAGGGTACACCAATGTTGTTCCCATTCAGAGACAACAAAAATAGAGCATTCTCAAAGATCTTGGAAAGGCTGGGTGATGATGGCTTAAAATCCAGTTGACAGAAATGGAATTTTAGTGCTGAATATGAGATAATAAACAGATCCAGGAGAAATGCTGATTTATTATTCATCACTAATTTATCTGAAGAGTAACAATTTGAACAAAGGCATACTGAAATGATACAGAATTCTGGAAATTCATGCCCAATCTACCTGCTGAGAAAATCTTAAGGACTTTGTTGTAGAAAATTACAAAATAGACACAAGAGTGAATCTGAACTGAGAGTTTGAAAATATTAGGAATTAGAGAAAGAAAACACCTATTCCCAGAGGCTCTGGGATGATATCAGGCAAAACTGCCTGATAATACTTCTAAGCAAAGCCATAGGGCAAGATTTTCTCAAAAGCAGGCCAGTGACTATAAATATATGGCTTGTGCTTCTGGCACCTTCACTTGAAATGAATAGCAATGCTCAAACCAGAAAGATCCCAGTACAGGTACAAAGAGCTTCCTGTTTCTGCCTACAAGACACACGTTGGCACAGACAGACTGCAAACTATTGCTATCAATAAGGGATCAGCAGGCACTTTTTCTACTTTCAGTTGCAGTTGTGTGAGTGCCAAAGAGAAGGCAGAGTCAGAAAAGACTTTAGCAGTAGCTAGCATTCTATCTGCAGTTTTTGGAGGAAGTGGCAGGGGAGGGGGAAGCACCAGATCCTGATATTTTAGAGGTAGCTGTCATGAGGTTCTCTAACAGAAAATGTTTTATGTTATGGGGTTAAATGCTCAAAAATTTTGAAAATTATACTAATGCTGTGTAATAAATACTTCAAAGTGAAGTATATTTCATATTTGCATACAGAGAGGTAAGTATGTGTGGCATTTCCCCTCAGTTTTCTGTCCTAATTGTTATCTTCCTTTTGAAGTGCAGAAGCTTTGACAGTCCACTTCCTAAGCTCAGAGGGACTTAACCTGTCGAGAACAACTCTTACACCCTTATCAAGACCAAATTTCTTTCTTATTTCCTTGTCTATATCCTGACGTGATTCTTCTTCATTTCTTTTTTGCATGTCTTCTTTGGATGGGAATGTAGTCTTGTTGAGGAACTGAAATGAGAAAGAATAGAGCTTGACTATCAGGGTGTGTTGACTACTCATTTTCCTCCCACCGCAGTTTATTTTTGCAGCTTTTTTTCTACAGTCTCACATACCTTGGGGATGTGGCTTTGCAAGAAGAATTTAACTCGGGAGGGATCTTGCAAGCCAGCCCTTCTCTATTCCTCCATTGTTACTTTAAAAAGTGATCATGACGGCACTCATCACCTGTTTTCAGAAACCCAACCTTCTCCCTCGGGAAATATCTTGCCATTATATTAAATTTTGCCTTATTGTTCTCTAAATAGCAATAGACTGAAATGCTTTGGTTCTGTTCAAATACTAGAAAAATTTTGGTATATCTCAAGATGTATTTTTTTCTCAGCATTGTGTAATTATATACATGTATTTTAAAACAATAAAGTCTTACAGGCCTGCAAGCTGTAATTTGATTTCCTCTACAGTGATTGTATCAACTGGATTTCTGTTTAGCTTCCCCACAAAAGCATGAAAAAAACAGATTGACTCATCTGTCACAGCCCTTGCCCTGTTATCATTATTCTGAATAGTGCACTTCATATTCAGCTATGTCTAAGAGGAGAGCAATTTACTGTCCATACACAGACACTCACCTGATTATCACAGGTTGCCACCTTCTGCCTTTTCCCAGCAAGAGGGGAGCAGTTCTTGGGCTGAGAGATGGTAGTCATCCTGTGTGAAGAGAAATGTGTTTCATTTGATATTTTCTTTTGGGGTGTGGGGGTAGCACAGGGTGTAGGATATTTTATGTTCTGTTTCACAGCATCCTCTCTCAACAGCAGTGGATGTGAAACTTGGAATGTTAGCTTACGGACAGAACGACATGTAATGAGCCAAACGACAGTCTTCCTAAACAACATATGGTGGCCAGCTACTTGCATTTCTGCTGCCAGATCTTCATGACTCATTACATATAGAAGGTAGACTTGACCATTATAGGTCATTAGAGCATTTCCCTTAAAGAGAGGAATTTCCAGTTGCTCTCCAATAGGACTAATAGATGAAAGTGTTAACATATCCTTATAATCCTTGATATTGGTGAGTGACTTTAAAATTTCTGAAACAACACTGTTAGATGACTTTACAATAAGAGGATAGGCTCTTGCTCTCTTTCCATCTGGCTCTTTTTGTGCAAGCTCTTTCACTGGACTTATTTGGGAACATTTCTCATCTTCAGTTACATCAGGACTAGAACAGTGCCTTGTTAAGTCTGGGCTGCTTGGTATGAAAGACTTTGAAAAGTTGTGCCAGAAAGATCTGGAACTCTCTTGCATCTTTATTATTGGCCATATGTAAATTACAGGTTGTGTTTCTGTAGCTTGCCTTACCTCAGAGACCTTTCTTGCTGTGGCTAATAGTAGTTGCTGTAGTTTAGATGGGAAGAAAGATAGTGGTATTGATGCAATTTTGGCTTGATGCGGTATCTCTAGATCAGCTTTTAAAATCTGTGCCTGAGGTTCTTCAGTAACTTTAGGAGGATCAGAGACTTCAGAAACAGATACTTTGTCTTCTTGGTCAGCATGATTTAGTGAGAAGCCTCTTTGCAGGGGGTGCTTTGCAGCTGAGGTTTCATTACTCTGAACCTTAGAATCTACTGAGAACCTTCCTCTGCCAGCAGAGGTCATGCCACTGTATTCTAGCATGCTGAAATCTTCCTCGCTGCTCATTTGCTGATCCTCTCCCACCAGAGCAGATGCAGCCCTGGTATCCACCTCCTAACAAGCCTTGTGGTTTGACTTAATGGATCCCGTTTAGACAGATGAGCTTTTGTGAAGGGGCAGTTGCACACAGAAAGGCTTCAGGACGAAAGAGAATGCAAAAGGAGTTTCAGCAGGTGTCATCTATTTTCACCTCTTGAATGGCTTCACTTGTGCAGCCTGACATGCTTACAATAAAAGTGAACAGAAATTAAAATGTGATTACATGTTTGTAAATGCACACAGAGATTTTTCTTCATTACCTCAAAGAAAATTAATGAACAGAAATATATTTGCCATTTAATTAATTAACTACAGCTCATCTAGCCAATAGAATTTTTCTGCAATAGTAATTTGCTGTGAGATACTTCCAATCTTGACTTAAATTGGCAGTGGGTTTCTGCTTGCTTCCATAGGAATTTACCCAATACTGCAAGCTGCTGGTGGACAGGATCTACTTTGTTTAGATGTGACACTCCCTCATGTAAGAAGATACAATCTTCTTAGACACAACACTCTTAAAATCAATGTATATTTTTTTAAGAAAATGGTCTTAACCAAAGACCTTTACAATCAGTTTTGCACTTTGTTTGCAGAATGATTTGACTTCAGCAATCAACCTCAGCCTACACTACTCTCTGCTGCAGCAGAATCAGACCCGATAGCTTTGTCGTGGCTTTTAATAAAGATGAAAAAAAATCCAAAACCACAACTTCAGCTGTTTATCTGATATATATTAAAATTTTCTAAGCACCAGTGTAATCAAAAAATGCTAAACAATCATAAGAACATAGTTGAATTTACAACATAGTAGAAAGAAACATGAAATTTAAATTTGTATCCTGATAGAAATTAACCAATTAACTTTGAATGAACTACTGCTTCTCCAGTGGTTATATTCTCCTAGGAATAATCTACTCATCTTAGCACTACAGATATGATTTTGTAGAAAGGAAACATCCACACATTACTTGTATGTCAATCACACAACTCTAAGCTGTATTTTAGACTGCCTAAATATTAAAAAACACTGAGTTTCACCTCCATAACTGAAGAGGTTCTCCTACTTAACTTACAAAAAGAAGTGTAATAAAGACAAGTTCAGCAAGCCTCTGTTTGGGATCATGAAAATTAAATTTTCAGAGTTCTTTTATCTAGTAAAAATAAATAAACTGAAAAATAAAATGGCATTTTGTCATCATCTAAGCTGTATCTCCTGCATTTATGATGCATACATTGAGAAATAATTATATCAATTTTCAGCAAGTTATTTGAATACGTAATTGTACACATAGGAGGAGTGAGGCCTTTTGTAGAAGCAGACTGTAAATCAATTTTTCTTTGCTTTATCTGATGAGCAGGGCTTTTTTTGTTCTGCTTTTTCACTTCTGGTTTTAGGGGGTTTTACTACATCCAGCATTGAGGTATGATAAAGCTAGGGCTGGTCTTCTGACCTAGAAAGTCTATTAGCATCTTAAAAACCAGAAAGTCTCAGAAACCTGGAGACACAACAATTAAACTAAAATTAAAGGAAAGAAAGTAAGAAAAAGTTTATATTTTTGAGATAGAGAAATCCTGGTTAACTGTGAAGCCAGCTGAAAAACAGGCAAATATCACTGCAGAAAAGAAAGTCTCTGATTCTCAGAAGTCATAGCTTGACTGTGAAAGCTCTGAACGTATTGATGTAGTGATGGGGCTCATCTGGTATAGTCTCCAACTTTGATGATTAATGTACTGTACTGTAGCTTACAGTGCACATCTTAATGTACAGTAGTGACCTTGGTTGTGTCCTTTTGTCAGTCCCTGAGTTCAAGTGATTACCCCTTTTGTCATGGGTCTCAAGGTTCTCCATAAAATGACAAAAGAATGACTATATTTACATGCCTTAAAATGTCCTTATTTACACCAAAAAAAAATCTGAAAGAAATCCTTTTTTCTTTTTTCACCTCAAAACTTGCAGACTGCAAAGCAGAATCTCACCCTTAGGAGCTGAGCAGCACAGATTTCCCTATTACTTAGATTTCATGGATATCTTTTCCATCTGAACTGGTCTCATGATCTCATTTTTATGACTGTGGCTCACCATTGCCCTACCTTCACAAGACACGAAGACAGCAAAGAGTCTTAACAGAAACTCACGAAAATGACTAAAATTCACACTTCAAGTTTCCTTATTTTTGATAAAAATGTGTCATGCACATGCAAGGGATCTTTCTAGCCCAGTCCCTGCCTCTAATGGTAGCCAAAAGTGAAGGCCCAACAATAATTTGAGTAGAGGCCATGCACATGGTGACAATTTCCTGGATCCCCCCAGCCTCTGAGAGTGGGAGGCACAGGGCCCTTCTGAGCCAGCAAGGCTTTCTCTGTGGGTTTCCTGCTGGCACCAGGCCCTGCTGTGTAATACCCTCAGCTTCCCCATCAGATTTGACCCCACAGTGGTGCCCAAGGGGCCGCATATGGTCAGAACACCTCCTCAGGTTCCCAGTGTGGGGTCAAGCCCCAGCCTCAGCCATACAGCCAGCGTGGGCTGGGGGAATGCAACAAGAGGGGGAGGTTTAGTTACCATTACAGCCAGAGCACAGGCGCTGGGCTGGAAGTACAGCCTTCAACTGCAGCAGCAACTGCTGTGGCAACTGCCAAAACTGCAGAGAGCCTTCCAGAACCTTCCAAGGGCTGCTGGACACCAGCAGGTTCAACAGCTCTTCTGGGTGACACTAGCTGCCCCTAGCTGCACCAGCCACTGCCTGCAGGCCCTGTGCCATGCCCGCACAGCCATGCTGCCCCAGCCTGGCCAGCTGTGCCCCGGTGCCCAGCCCCCATGAAGGGCAGGGCCCTTGGCACCCAGCGGCTTCGATCCCTGTGTGGACCGTTCATCAAAAGAGTCAGACTCGATGATCCTTCTGGGTCCCTTCCAACACAGATGGGTCTGTGACCTGTATTGTGGAGCCAGCCCTTGTGTCCCACTACCTTTCTGTCCCTTTGGCCTCTGCAAGGCTGCAGTATCTGGGACCCCAGGGGCCACAGATGTGGCTCGCCCTGTGGCTTACAGAGCATGCATCCCACCTTTCCTGGGGGAGCCCTGGAGGCCCTGCCTGAGCCCTCCCCATTGCACAGCCCAGCCACAGTTCCTCGCTACCTCTTTGGATGTCCTTGCCCTCCAGCTAGGGCCTTGGTGGCTCTGGAAAGGAAGGCATTAGCACACCGAAGCCTCCCTCCTGGCCTTTCCTGAGAAACTGTTTCCCTTGTTTCCCTTGTATTGCCAGGCAGTACTCAGGAGTGGGGGCAAACACAAGCCCTGTGGCCAAAGTGAGTAATGAAACCTCCACCCCTGGCACATTTGTGCTGGCCCATCCCATCCCATCCCATCCCATNCCCATCCCATCCCATCCCATCCCATCCCATCCCATCCCATCCTGTTATTCCCTGCTGTGGCCCAGCTCAGCTCAGCCCATCCCTCCAGGAACCTGGGTGATAGTGCATCTGCTGTGCTCTGCTGGCAAGGAGGTAAAGAGGCTGCAAACTTGAAGGTTGTGTTCCTTACCTGCTTACAGCTTGGAGCGAGAAGATTTCAGTATCGACCCTCTATCTGTCTTTTTCACACTGATTTGGGAATGTGACACAGCATGTCACAGACAATGAGTAGATGTTAGACTTTGTATTGACGTTGTTTGGTTTTGTTTTATTTTTTTGCCTGCACAACAGTTTTCTTTAAATGCCTAGGGAAAAATGTCAAATTTCAGTGGGTTCTGGACCAAGTCCTAGCATATCAAGCTCTTGCTCATAATACACTATGTTTATTTATCTGTTTCAGGTGCTGAGCTGTGACTAATAAATAAAATATCCTGATTTTGAAAAGAGGTGGCCTCCTTCAGTTTGTCATAAATCCTGCTTGGAACGATGCATAGCCTCCAAGGGGAAACTTGAAGAATAGGAAAAGGCAAGTGCCCCCATGTACTCAGAGAGTACTGAGAGAGTAAGCTATGACCACGTGCAGCACCAGAACAAAGAACACCACACAGACATGCTTGTAGGCCTGCAAGGCACCAGCCAAATCTGCACATGCCCCAGAAAAATATGAGTTTGTAGTGTTTCCTACAAGCAACTCTGCCCTGCCAGTGTGCTGCAAAGAGTAGTGCAGGCACTGGAATACATCAACTGTGTTGGATGTGAGCTCTGTGGATGTGAGATACCCTACACAGCTCACCAGTGTGTACCTCCCGTACCTCTGCTGTCAGGATTCTTCCACCACCCTGGGCACCAGAGCACCTGAGGTGCTCATTTCAACTACAAGCTGATAGTGTTCCTGTTCTTGTAATTTGTGGCTCTTTTCAGCATGTGGCACAAGAGATTGAGTGGACTGCCTGCACTCCTCGAGCAAGTTTTTGGGGCCTTAAAGCAACATAGAAGGGCACTAAGCAAAGCAGATGCTGGGGAAGCTCTATTTAGTGAACCAGAATCAACTTGATCTCATTGCTTCTTTGCACTTTCATTAGTTGAACAGATTGATTACACTCAAATATCTTCCATTTTAAATTATTCTGCTTATTCCAGTCCTTAGCTGATGCCTGCTCCTCATTGATTTTACAGTGGCTCAGGAGCTAGATGCTTCATGGTCAGCAGCTGTGTGATGAAGATGAGGGAATTACATCTCTCAGTGGCAGACTCCTGGGTCTGTGTATGGCCCTGAACTGGGACGCAGGAGTCATCACCAGGTTTTCATAATTTTAAGTCCAGCTTTTTGTGCTTGGGCACAACAGTTCAGCATGACTCAGGAGCGTACAGGAGTATGGACGGAGCTGAGGACTGCCCAGGGAGGCAGTGGATTCACCACCCCTGGAGGTGTTCAAGGAACGACTGGGTCTGCCAGTTCGCTCTCAGCTTGGACCCGATCTCAGAGAGAGGTCTTTTCCAACCTAACTGATTCTGTGCGAAAGTATACAAGGATCTTACGTATGAAAGAACATTCCGCCTTAATTTTGACACATTCCGTGTTTTTCACGGCCGGGACAGCCTATCCCGCCCTTGACGGCCCGCGGGGTCCTCCGCGCCGGCAGAGGGCGCGCCAGCCGCGGGGCGGGGGCGGGCATTGCGCGGTGGCCATGGCGGTGCTGCTGGAGACCACGGTGGGCGATCTGGTCATCGACCTGTACACGGAGGAGCGGCCCCGCGGTACGAGCCGAGCCCGCCGGCACCGGCTTTCCCCTGCCCGCCGGCACCGGGCTCGCCTCTCACACCCGCCCCCTCCCCACGGGACCGGGTTTCCTCTTGCGCGGGCAGGCGGCGGCCTCGAGCGGGACGGAGGCCGGGGGGATGCAGTCCGCACTTGAGGCTACAAACGTAATATATACATTACCGAAGGGCTGCCGTGATCTTTTTTATAAAGTGCTTGAAAAGAAACTGGCAGAGGTGCGGGAGGAATTGTGTTTCTGTGTAACTAGCCGTATTTAGGGTTCTTAGAATCGCTAGAGATGATATGTAGGAAGGGAGGAAATGTTACGTCTCCTTTAAGCGTTTCTCTCAGCGCTTATAGGTTGTACCCTGCTAAGTCTCGGCACGGTCTGCTCCAAACACACTTTTCTACACGTTGAACTAGATCTCTTGTTATATCTATTCTTACTGTATCTGGAATTTCGTTTGTAAATGTTGGTATGATTTCTTACAGCTTGTCTGAATTTCCTTAAGCTCTGCAAAGTCAAGTACTACAACTATTGTCTTATTTATAATGTACAGGTGAGTAGTTTCAATTCCTTGGGTTTTCTTGGTTTAAAATCACAGACGTGAAAGCGATATCTTATATATTCTCCTTTGTGACAGAGGGATTTTATTATACAAACTGGTGACCCCATGGGAACTGGCCGTGGAGGGGAATCCATCTTTCGGTAAGTATTCATGTATAAAAATCATAGCATACATATGTGTGTGTGTGTATATATATATGTGTGTGTATGTATATCAACAGAGAATTTGTGTAAGGGAGTTCGATTACCAGTTAGATTGTCTTCAGCTCTCTTGGGGCAGAATTACTGGTGGGAAATAAAAATGTTGATGCATAAGCTTCTTTGGTTGTCATACTTAGACACGTTTTAAATTTCTATGCTGCCTTTGGCCGTTCACTGTTTTTTTCTTGGATATTGTTCTGTTTCTGACCTTAGAAGTGAAGTTACAATAACAACTTGTACATATATTTCTGTCTGTTTAAAAGCTGGCAAATAAATATACATTTGGTAAGAGAAGTATCTTAACTAAGTGCTCTGTAGAAGACAGAATCAGTTAGTATTGTTAATACATTTATTATTATAACAAAATGTACTAAATTGAGCATAAGCAGAGCATAGAGGCTCTACTTGATTTCCTCTGTGCATACGAAAGTGATCCCCTTACTGATTTTAGTCACGTTGAATGTTTATAAGGAAATCACTTTTGTTATTTATTTGTTCAAGATATTTTCAGTGATCATGGAGACAAGAGTTGAAGAAATTGTTCAAACAGCTAGGATGGAGCGAAGTGCATATGTTCTAAATGAGTCCTTTGAAACGGTTGTTAAAAGTAGAATTAAAATTACAGAGCAGAACTAATTACTGGGGAGGTGCTGGGAAGCACAGTATACACTGATAAAGAGTTCAGTGGAACTGAGACTGTGTTGCTAGACTAGTGTTGGCTTTTGTGAGTCAGTCTGTCAGAGCCTCTTAAATACAAAACCTGGAACTCATGGATCCATGAATCACCACTCTGGTGGTCCTGGAAGCAGTGTAACTGTGCTAAGCAGATGGAAGTCTAGGTTGGTAAATTTGCCAGGCTGGAGCTCTCTCTGCACACAAGTAGATTAAGTTTATTTTGGTATTCTGCTCTGTTACAAGTCTTCTGGGACTTGCTGGTATGGCAAATGGTACAGTGTGATGAGAGAGTGTAAGATCCTGTCTGGCACTAGCTTGGAGTAGGTCAGTTCATCTTTTGTACTTGTTTGCTGCTGCTGCAGTCCATCAGTCCATGAAACTGGAGTTTTTGTTCTTGCAGGCAAAGTTTAATTTGAATCCTCTCTTCATAGAGGCTAACACGTGCTTAGCAAAACGAGTTTAAACACAACCCTGTCCTTAAATTTGGGCAAATACGGGTATTGATCATGCCTCCATCAGTTTATGGAGTGAGACTAAATAAGTAATATCAGGGTTAGCCTTAAAAAATCAAACAGAATGCAACGATTTGCTATATCCTGTATATCCTAAATTACTGTATGTAGTCCTGTCTGTATGATGAACTGATTTTACACATAGATTTATTGGTTTTGTGTTTATCTTGGAAAATAATTTGTTTGACCTAAATTACTGCATTTTTGCAGTGTGGAAGAACTTATTTTTACAGAACCTACTTGAAATGTGTTGTCACTTCATGTCTCAGAGAAATGTTATACAATTCATTTAAAAACATATAAATATATGCCCCAGCCCTCCCACCCCACAAAAAGCTTCTGTGAAATGTCCAGAGAAAAATTTGTTGTTCCCTGTAATATAAACTTTGTAAGTATACAGGCCCATAAATAGTGCACAGGTGGGTGCAGTGTGAATTCTAGGTTTATTTGAAGGCCAGTGTAAAATTTTTTTGAGAAGTCATTTACACTTTTGCAATGTTTGATTCACTCACTTTTAAAAAAATTCCTATTTCTAATAAGGTATGTGTCATATTTTTTTTCAGTCAACTCTATGGTGATCAAGCTAGATTTTTTGAGGCAGAAAAGGTGCCAAGAATCAAGCACAAGAAGAAGGGAACCGTGTCCATGGTGAACAATGGCAGTGATCAGCATGGATCACAGGTCAGCAGATGGTGTTGGTACAAGTCTAAGTAACTAAAATGAAAATTCCATGAATTTACAAAAGCACAACAATGACAGTGTCATGTCAATAGCATAACCTTGTCATACAGTCAAAAGGCATGTAAGAAACCAGCCATAGCTAAATATTTTGCATAGCGTTTCAGGTGCCACTGGGTAGTTGGTTACAGATAGAGACATTAAAATGCTCAGATTCAAATCCTGTCCTAGATTAAGTTTATTTGCTAGTACTCTGTCCTGTATTTTTTCTTTTATTTATTCCTCTGTGTTAATACCTTGATGTGATTTTGCTAATGTATAAAATGGTCAGAAAAAAAAGTTGTAGTTAAATGGAAGTGAAAATTAAGGAAACTGGGTTTTGAAATAATGTTGGAATTTTCTGGTTATGACTTTGTGTTAGTTTGGAAATTGAAATCATATCACAGTTTCTCCTGTATGGTTACATAAAAGTGTGCATTAATAATGTAAGTTTACAGTTTTACCTCAGTGCTGGTATAAAACAGTTTTTGAAAGTGGTCTTGTTCCCTTTGCTGTTTGCTGTTCATGGACAAAAAGTTTATGCTGTGGGTAATTCTTTTTACTTATTCTGTAAGGTGTTTTTATATTTAAAGCTCATAGAACGCTATTATTTCTAAATTACTATTATTTTAGGTGCATTGTCACTTCTATGAATTAAAATGCTTCACTTGTAATATCCATATATTTTAATTTTTAAAAAGAGGTATTTTTAGTAATCAAAGAACAATTAAAAATAAAAGGTAGGGTTTTATTCCAACTGGAGCTTGTAATATATGCAGGTAATTTTGCTGCTTCCCTGCATTGTGTATATTAAATTGCATGGTTGGGGGATTTAGGAAAAAGAGATGACATTTGTATTTATATTTAAAATGCAGCCTGCTAGTGTATATGCAGGCACGTGGGAATGAATGCTGTTCCCAAGAACATTATTGCAGCTTCTTCTTGGGAAAGAAAAATTCCAGTAAGGAATTACATCGAGTTGCCTTACAAGTATAGTGTAGCTTAGTAATTTGGTAACCTATACCAAATACTAACCAGTCTTAAATGTATTGTAGAGAGAATGAGGAGTGGATGTTATCAGTCAGACTGTAATGTGTGGGTCCAATGGTTGTGTTCTGTTATTTGTGCACATCTGCCTCTTCCTGCCTCCTTCAGTACCAAGTGCCCTCTAATTTGTTACCAAGTGCTCAGCTGGTATCAATTTTCATGGTTTCAGTTTTGCCTTAAAGTGAAAGATCTGATTTGTGATAAAAAACTTTCCAGTGCCAGTTCAAGTTGATCTAAGTCAGTATGTGCTAGTTCTTCTCTCAATGCTACTGTATTACATTTTTCAGGAGAAAAGGGTTTGTGGAAGAAAGGAAAAAGGTCTGGATAGAATTAGATAAAGGTAGTACTATGGGAGTTTTTGCCAAATTTATGAAAAAGGGCCTGTCAAATGCTGCTTGGTGAGCAGGTGATTTGAGCTCAGCTCCCAAGGGGTAGCCTTGCTCTTTCTGTCCTCTCCCTTTCATTGGCTCTGATGCCAGTCACAGCCTTTGCTGGTGTTGCTCAACAAACCTCCCCAGCAGACATCTCTCTGCTCCTCCTCTGCCTGTCTGGTTTTGTGCCCGATTACCAATTCAAACCAATTCACAGAAGGGTCCAGTGAGCTGGAGAGGGAGATATCCTCAGGCAGTGGCTGTGAGATGTAGGTTGGCTCACCATGTTCTCAGAGCTGATGGAAAAAGACCAATCTTCTACAAAAGTTGGGAAGAGTTGTTTTTTTCCCACTGAATTCCATGAGAGTATGTTAAGATAAAAAAACCCCACAATCTGAATTTTTCTATTTACTATTCCTAGTTTCGTGTCTTCTTTTGTAGTTTCTCATTACCACAGGGGAAAACCTGGATTACCTTGATGGTGTACATACAGTATTTGGAGAAGTGACAGAAGGCATGGATGTATTGAAGACAATTAATGAAACCTTTGTAGATAAGGATTTTATCCCCTATCAAGATATCAGGTGTGACTGCTTTTAACTCTACTTTTTTTGAGGAATACATTATAATTTAATGAATTTATCTATTTTTGGAAACTAGATGAATATCATGATGTCAGGTGACCTGTACATGCTATCTTAAATACTTTTTTCCCCCAGTATTACTGGGAGAATAAAGAACTACCAAATAAACAAGAATGTATGAAAATATTCAGCTATGTTGCCCTTACAAAAGCATCAGTGCTAGAATTTACAAGCACACAGTCAGGATATTTGGCTGTTTGAGATAGAACTGAGAATTAGTGGGGCTGGTTTGCTCTTAGTTGCGTAAATCAAGTTTTACTTGCATGTAACTAATGCTGATATTGATTATATTTTCTCTAAGGATAAATCATACAGTAATTCTCGATGATCCCTTTGATGATCCACCTGGCTTGTGTGTTCCTGACCGCTCTCCAGAACCTACAAAGGAACAGCTCGATGTGAGTGTTCATGACAGGAGAAAGTTGGAAGAAATAATTAGATAAGTTTATCTATAGTGTCCTTCACAGATTTGGCCAAAATAAGAAATCGGTCTTGAAGATTTTGTCTCTCGAGTCTATGTCCTGAAAGAAGTACACATTTTTTCACACAGGAGGTGTTTTCTGCTGTGCCAGTTTGAGTGCTTACATGTCAAATGCTTGTCAGTTATTTGGAGCTACTGCTTTGTTTAATCAAATACAGCCTCTTAACCTTTCAAGAAAAGGATAAAAGCATAACTTGAGTGCTCTCCTCTGTGGCTGTGGTGGAGTTACGTTTGAAAGTTGTATTTTAGGTTTCTGTTTACAGTGTAGATAAGCAGAACATTGAGAATATTCAACGTTGGTATTACTGGTTTTCTGTATACTCTGGTAGAAGACAAAATATAACTAATGTTTATTAATATTAAAATGGTTACTGCTGTTTTCCTTTTAAATGGGAATGGTCTGTGTTTCAGTAGAGGTAATCTTGGTCGTTCTTTGAGTTCTATGTTCAGGCACACATGCTGTTGTGGGCTGTTTGTTCAAACAGAAGGAATTTTCTAAAAAATAATTGCAATTGTTAATAGCTTACTCATAGAAGTTGTATGTGAGATTATTTCCTTGTATAGAAACAGTTGTTTCAAGCAATTAGTTAATTAACTGGAGAGAATATTGTTTATTTTTAAGCTTAATAGATACAGTAACAAAATTAAAATTAGGGTTTTAAGTGTGCACTGTGGTTAATCTCTGATGTGTCTTGAGATATGTTAAGAATAAGGTATTTAATAGTGCACTGCCAGCAGCATAGAGTTGTGGAGACTTGTACTGAGTTCTCTTCCCTTGTAGCCTGTCTGAAGATACCCCTTTTGGCATAGAAATGTCTGTAAGAAAGGCAGCATTCTAGAGATGGCTGGTGAGGAGGAAAAATTAAAGCTCAAGCCCTTCCTAGGTTTAGATGTCTAAAAACAAAATTATTATTGTGATATATTCTATTTAATGTCTTGCTAGACACAACAGATATTTGCAGTGTTCCTTATTTTCATTTCTGGCAGGAGCTATCTAGATTAGAAATGAGTTAACAGTTTGTGGTGAGATTGAGTATTAGGTGGGCATATAAAAGAATTTAGAATTTAGATCACTGAATATGATTCAGACTGATCACAAAAGTTCAGAAATAGTTCACAGTGCCTGAAATATGAGGATAACATCTTTTTTTCTTTTTTCCTAATCTAATTGGAAAGAACAGAACTAAAGCCGAGTTCTGTAAACATACAGTGTTTAAGCATTTTCCATGTCTTGAGGAGTGAGGGGAGAGGTCATCCAAGTAATAGTTGGCAAATGGGAAAGAATTTTTGGCTATAGCTTGGTAATAAATAGCCTTTTCCTTCATTTTTCAGAGTGGCAGAATAGGAGCAGATGAAGAAATTGATGACATGAAAGGACGATCTGCAGATGAAATAGAAGAAGTTCAGGCAGAAAAGGAAGCAAAAACTCGTGCCATTCTTCTGGAAATGGTGAACATCTTTCTGCATTTACCTTAGATCTTACTCCGGTGTGCCTGCATGTTATTAAGTCTAGAAGGATGCATACTACTTACCTTGAAATTATTTATCTGGTGATGATGTCATGTGTCAGTATCTGCTATTAAATATCTGTTGTACAATGAAAGGATTGAGCATGAGCACTCATGTTGTGGTTTTCTGGTAAAGCTGGTGATATGTCATTGTCAAAGTAGGAGGCTTTCTAAAAACTTGCTAGAAATGCATCCAGTTAAAAAATGTAGCATACATAGCGTGCTGCTGAATACCTGCAGTCCTGGAAAATGTTGAGCATGTGTGGGAGAGAGCTGAGCTAATTTGTGACAAACTCCAGAAAAGCATACAAACTATTGAAGGATGAGTGAATCCATCTCACGTCTTTACAACTACCAAATTCAAGTTTGTGGTGAATAGTTTGCAGCAGAGACTAATTCCAAGGTCCAGCCAGATCTGGCCACAATGTTGCAGATTTTTAGGCACTAAAAGGGTGCCCTTTCACCTTTTAGAACTGTCTGTTATCTTAACAGGAAAGCAAAGTAGAACATATTTGTAAACTTCTCATGAAGTCCAGTGGTGGAATTGCAAATAAGTAATAAATTTTAGGTGCTATAGAAAACACTTTTTTGTGACACCAAGTAGGAAAAATATTTTATTAAGCTTAGATTTTTTGATAGGAATGTGAGATCATGCAAAAGATGTGTTCCCAGTGCTCTATGCTGCCGTAGAGAGCTTTAGGCAGAAGTGATGAATGTCTTTTTTCTGTATCCCAGGTGGGAGACTTACCAGATGCTGACATTAAGCCACCCGAAAATGTGCTGTTTGTTTGTAAATTGAATCCTGTGACCACGGGTGAAGACCTGGAGATAATATTTTCACGATTTGGTCCCATTAAAAGGTAATTGTGATAAAAGAGAAAACCTTCTTTGTTGAAACTCAGCTTGCTTCCTTCCAGTCTGTTTAGGTTTGGCTCTTAAGGAGTAGCCTGGTGTCTCAGGAGATTTATGCTCCGTTTGGATAGAGACCACAGCAATGGGGATGCAAGGGCAGATCTGGCTAGATGAGTGTCCTGTCCCAGCAGTGGTTTTAAGGGAAAGCCTAGGAAAGTGTAGGAACCAAGAAAGCATATGACACTCCTCCCTGCCCCCTGTCCTCTCACTGCTTTCAGCAGTTTTTTTATCAGATGCTCAATGATCTGGATACAGTCTCTGGGTTTTTCTTTCCTGTGGGAGTATGTATGGTTTGGGATAAAGCAGCAAACATCTGTGGCATCTGATTATACTCCTTGTAAGGCGTTCCTCACTCCTGCTGCCCTTCTCAGTTTTGACCATGGTTTCTAATAGCTTCATCTGATTCCTCCTAGTACTGCTATATAAAGACATGATGGGCAATGAAATCTGCTTTCCTACACTCCTCTATCCTGTGCCCCAAAGGTTTTTTTTTCCTTGCTAAGAGCACTAGCCTACATATTGATGCTTCTTCGTAGTAGAGACTTCCTTACCTTGTTTTGCTTTTCTTGACATTTTCCTGTTCTTTTCATCTCAAGACAAGAGAGCCAGAACTGCACACGGTTTTGAAGAAATTACAGATTTACAGTGGAACAGTTTCGTTCTCTGTATTACTCTCAACTCCTTTTCTAGTGACTGCTAAAGCTGTTTTTTTCATTTGGGTTTTTTTTTTTGTTTCTTTTGGGTGTGTTTTGACAATATACAGTTAGGTTTCCATCCATGCTTATCTTGTTGCACTT